>CM032450.1:63044609-63284609 GCA_019049505.1 Pachyrhynchus sulphureomaculatus | reverse complement strand
AAGAAAAACATACTATAAATAATTCTGTTTTTTTTAGGTTGCGGTGGCATTTTAACAGAAGAATCTGGGAAAATAACGAGTCCAAATTATCCCAAACCATATCCAGCAAGTATTGAATGTAACTGGGTAATAACAGTGCCTTTAGGAAAAAGTGTACAAATTAAATTTAATGAAATATCTGTAGAGAAAGATGGTGTTTGCACCTACGACTTTATTAAAGTAAGTTAATTTTTATATTTATCTGCAAGCGCATTCAAAAAATGGTACAGGTAGTTAAAATGATCTTGTTGACCACATTTATGCACGTTAAAAAAAGTTCTCCCTGTCTACTCAAATCTTCAAGTTTTAATTTAGAAATTTGTTTGCTTTTAGTTATACGACGGTAAAGACGCTTCCTATCAATTATTAACAACATTTTGTTATCAAACTGAACCTACTACAGTTACGAGTACAGGTAACAACATGTTTATTAATTTCAAGGCAGATTCCAGCTATCAGGGTACGGGATTTGAAGCTTACTACAACACTGAACTAACAAGTAAGTTACTTGCTATCATCAGATGAACAATCAAATATAGACATATGCGTATTTATACATTATTAATCGACATTAAGAGCCCTTCCAGATGGAGCCCAGCAGATACTAAGAAGTTTTTCAATTAACTTAGAAACGTTTAAAACTTTTTTCTCAATTTACCAAACAATTATAAATAAAATGTATGGAGTTTGCGGTCGGTTCTAGGTGAAACATCCTAATATTTACACTTTTGACATAAAATACAGTATAACTGTATCATTGAATTTATTCAGATCACTCTGACATGTGTTTCGGTTTCGTGATCATTTTCGAAGAGGTTTACAATAAGACTGAACTTAAGTTCTAAAAGATATTACATTTGGATGGTTAATTGGTACTAAATTTACGTCTTAATTTAAATTTATTACCAATTAACCATCTCAGTGTAATATATTTTAGAACTTAAGTTTAGTCTTATTGTAAACCTCTTCGAAAATAGTCGTGAGACCGAAACACGTCTCAGAGTGATCTCAATAAATTCAGTGAATCAGTTATACTGTATCTTATTTCAAAAGTGTAAACAAACAGTTACGTTGAGAGAGTAGACACAAACAACACAACAAAAATAAGTATCCCTGGGAAAGATCGACTTGTCTTTACATTAAGTCACCAAAAAATGTCATCTGTAAAATGTGGCGCTTGCAAAGTTGATAAAAGTCTGGAAGATGGTGACACTACCTATCAAGCAGGGACGTGCTGGCCCACCTGGACACCGGGACTTTTCCCGGGGCGTCAAGCCTTAGGGGCGCCATCCTCAAATTTACAAAGTGTATGCAAAATTTATGTTCGCAAGAATCACGAAAATTTCTCATATGTCCAGGTAGTATCCGAATTTAGACATTCATAATCCTGCGTAAATCTAGAATTATTCGTATATAAATATAATTTATTATATGTGAACTGGCACGAGAGACTGGAAGAGGGCGACTCTCTAGCAACGCTAATCCTACTTTGAATAAACATCTTGAAGAGTCAGCTGAAAAGTCTGCAGTTATGAAAAAAAAGAGCTTTCGGAGAATCTCGTGCTTCTTACGGACGCGGAGGTTTTTTTTTATCATTTGTAAGCAACAAAATCATTATGCTAATAAAACAAGAAATAGTTTGTACGATAGTACGTTCGGTGAGGATCACTGGAATTTTTTTCATAATGATGGATTCAAGCACTGATGTTTGTTCTTGGGACCGGGGTTATTTCATTGTCAGATTCATAAATGTATATAATAAAGTAGTTGAACCTCTAATTGCTGTAAAAGAGTCATTTCTAGCAAAGGGCAAGAATTATGTCATTTATTGCAAACGTCTTTAAATGAATGTGGTCTTAATATGAAAAATTGCATGCATGGTCAATATAATGAAGTTTCGGTACATTTAAAACAAATAAATTCTAAACTTGGTGTCATGCACACGTATTAAATTTAGTTATATCTGACACTGCCCGATGTACGGTCTCTGCCATATCATTATTTGGAATACAAGAATTAGCTGTTTTCTTTAAAGATTCGTATAAAAGAATGCTTGTATATGAAAAAAAAAAATCGTCAGGTCAAATTAAGCCTTATTGGGCAAACGAGATGGTATTCTAAAGATGATACTTTATCAAAAGTATTCGGATATTTTCAAACATGGAAAAACGCGGTTGGGTATTCTAGCATTAACATCTAATCTAAAGCTGTTTTCGTGAATGTAGTGGTTAGTCTGAATATTATTTCAAAAGAGGAAACTTTTAATGCGAAAATCAGGAATTATGCAATCAGTTTAAAAAATAGGCTCGTGAAATTTGAAACTGTTTTGACAGCAATGCTTGTCGGGTCAATCTTTAGGGTGTCACATCCAGTTTCAAAGTATTTAGAAATAGTGAATTTAGATTATGTTCAGGCGTAACGTCAAGTAAATGGGATACTAAAACAATTGAAAAATTCTCGAAATGACCCTACAAGTTTCCAAATTTTATTCAAAAGTGCTGATAAACTCGTAGAAACCGTGAATAATAAACTCGAAGTTTATGATATTGAGATAGAAACAAAGATTCCAGAATAGCGCAAATCTAAAAATGAAAACAGTAGTGCGAATGACGCAATCAAAAATTTTGAAATAAAAACGTACAATGTTATACCTGACATAGTCATAATGGTGATTCAAAACCGATTCGAGAAACATAAAGCATTCTATAGCGATGTAGAGTGTTTCGATACGAAAAAATTCAAAGGAATTGTAAAAAATGGCTTATTGAAGCACGCGCTCGACAAAAATTGTAAACTCACCGAAACCGACAAAGAGGAGTTCGTGACGAACTTTTGTCGCTTGCTTTGTTTTTCCCGCAGCTTTCATTACGGACGTTGGGAAATGTTTATAATGAAGAAAAATTTGGAGAACAAGATGATGAGTCATCGAGGAAATATCAAAGTTCGGGCATCGACAACGAGAAGTCAAAAAAATATAATCGTTGTCTCAGTTATGTCTATCAGGGATGTCAAAGATACGGCCCGCGGGCCGCATCCGGCCCCCGGGACGTATCAATAAGGCCCGCGATCGCAATGTGTCACAGAAAGAAGAATCATGTTTTTTAGAGCCGTATATTATATACTATATAATTAAATAATTCAGTACATTTTTTTTATTTGAATCTGGCCCGCCTACACATTCTAAATTTAATATATGGCCCTCTGCAAAATTGAGTTTGACACCTCTGGTCTGTACCTTATTAGTGGAGTACCGAATATAGGTTTCTGAATAAAAAACCTGCACATAGTTTATAAAATTTTGCTGTCGTTGTCTACGAAGCAAGTAGTTGCAAGAGGGCTTTTTCTAAATTAAAAATGATCAAAAATAGATTAAGAGCAACCATGAACGACGAAAACTTAGAAGCATGCATGTTCATTGCGTGCGAAGGCGATATTCCGGAAGCTAATGATGAAAAAATTGTTATAGAAAAGCTGTGTCAGAATAGTTCCGTGTTTGCGAAGTCTTTACTTTTCTCCATGCAAGAGCCAACGTGAGCTTTGTACTTTTTTGTATTGCAAAATATATTGAATATTCTACGTTAGTAAAATATGAATTTTCTTCTTTGGTTCAATCATATACCCTAATGGTTTATGTAAATAAAAATATATAATAAATATAAATTACAATATAATGTAATAAATATACGAGGCTGGTTTGAAAAGTCCGTGCAAAGTCCGAGAGATGGCACCACCGGCGCGTATCGAGGTCATGTTTAATTAGTAGCATCTCTTGAATGAACGCACACCAAGTTTCAGCCATATTGGTCTATTTCTTTGTGTTTGGCATTCATGTGAATCAAGGAAGTCGAGTGATTTTCAAGAATTTCGTGTGGTGATTAAACATTACTTTATGAAAGGCAAAACACCTCAGGAGACTAAAGAGAAGCTTGATAAACATTATGGTGACTCTGTACCTTCGATTAGAACAGTTTATAAGTGGTTTCAAAATTTTCGGACTGGCCATATGGGCACGAGTGACGCTGAACGTTCTGGACGGCCTGTGGAGGTTACGACTCCAGAAATCATTGATCAAATCCATGATATGGTGATGGATGACAGAAGAGTTAAGGTGCGTGAGATTGCTAGTGCTGTGGGCATCTCGACTGAACGGGTACATAATATTTTGCATAAACATTTGGACATGAGAAAGCTATCCGCAAGATGGGTGCCGCGATTGCTCACGCTTGACCAAAAACGGAATCGTGTGAAGTGTTGCAAGGATGGTTTGCAGCTGTTCCAGAAGAATCCGGAGGACTTTAAGCGTCGTTTCGTCACTGTGGATGAAACATGGATACATTACTATACTCCTGGGACCAAACAACAATCTAAACAATGGGTTACCAAGGGGGAATCTGCACGAAAAAAGGCGAAGACCGTTCCTTCGGCCGGAAAGGTTATGGCGACTGTCTTTTGGGATTCGCAAGGGATAATCCTCATCGACTATCTGGAAAAGGGTAAAACTATTACAGGTGAATATTATTCATCGTTATTGGACCGTTTGAAAATCGAGCTGCAAGAAAATCTTCAGTTATTGGTAATAATAGTAATTTTGAGGTACAATACTTTCAGAGTCTAACAGCAAATAATAAGTTTAAAAGCGAACAAATTGATAATACGGATCTATAACAGATTATGTTCATGGTATGTTTTGTTTTTAGATTGTGGAGGTGCATTAACAGCACCTTCTGGCTACGTATTTTCGCCCAATTATCCCAAAAACTACAACAAAAATGAAACCTGTGAATGGTTAATAAGTACTAATGAACATCATACAATTGAACTTCAGTTTGAAGATGTTGATTTAGTTCGAATGGATTGTAATAAAACTTACATAAAGGTACGTAAAATTCCGATCCAGTATAACAGATTTACCTGTTACCGTCCATCCAAGTAGGGATTAGCTATATAATAGACAAAATAGGCACCTTCGGTAACTCACGCTACAAGTTCGAATAACAAAGGTGAGTCAAACATAATCCATTACAACAAAATACAAAGAGCAATCCCCTTTTCAATCCATTTAAATTGATTTCAAAGCGGCATTGTAGGACACTGTCGTAACTCAGTCTCATTTGAGAGAGCATGCTCAAAATATTTGCAAATTTTAGGTGTTTGATGGACCCACTCAAGCTTACCCAGTTTTAGAGACAGTGTGTGGTGGAAGCACAGGCACTAACAGGACTATTAAATCTACCTATGAGAACTTATTTATTGAATTCAGAAGTGATAGCTTTATAACTAGCAAAGGTTTTAAAGCTAAATATCAGCAAGTAAGTTAAAAAATGTTATTTATCCCTTTAATATTTAATACGTCAAAAACAAGTTTGGGGTGTTTATACTCACACTCTGAGAAACATATATTTTGGATGAATTGTAACGTATCAAGGTGGGGTCTGTGGCTATGGAACCCGTTCTAAGGGAGAGGCTGTAGAGTAGTGCTGTACCACACTTTTGGCCATCCCTACAAGTAATAAGTAAATAAAGGGTGTCCCAAAATTCACGCAAGATTTGAATTTGGCGCCATTTGTATGGTAAAGTATTGCCAACAAAACAAAAAAATACAGCATGACAGCTAACAGTTCAGGGTTATTAAAAATGGAGCGCTACACGAAAGAACAACGTGTTTCAAAATATGGTCGGAATAGTGATTTAATCTCATCAACTGTGAAGAGATTAATTGAAAAATTCAGGGAGACTGAATCAATTAGTGACCTTAAACGTTCTGGCCGTCCTTCAACAAGTCATTCGACACAAAACACTGAAGCAGTTCGTGAGAGTGTTGCTCAGACTCCAGGAACATCAATTCGGCACCGTGGTCAAGAATTGGACATTTCGAGAAGCTCTCTACAGCGTATTCTCACGAAAGATTTGCATCTTCATGCTTACAAAGTTCAGTTGACTCAAGAACTGAAGCCTACTGACCACGCACAACGAAGAGAGTTCGTTGAATGAATTATGGAACAAGTGGATACTGATTTTTCGAAGAAAATCATCTTCAGCGATGAGGCTCATTTCCATCTTGATGGCTTCGTTAAACGACAAAATTGTCGCATTTGGGGTTCAGACAATCCACACGTCACTGTTGCGAAACAAATGCATTCACAACGTGTCACTGTTTGGTGCGGATTTTGGGCTGGAAGCATCATCGAATCATTCTTTTTCGAAAATGCGGTTGGAGAGGCAAAACCAGTTAATGGTGATCGCTATCGCGATATGATAATCCAGTTTTTTGTGCCTAACTTGCAAGATATGGATGTGGATGATACGTGGTTTCAACAAGACGGTGCCGCATGTCATACAGCCCGAGAAACAATTCAATTACTGCATGAGTCATTTCCTGGTCGTGTAATGTCCCGTTTTGGTGATCAGAATTGGCCGCCTAGATCATGCGGTTTAACGCCGTTGGACTTTTTTCTTTGGGGTTTTTTAAAGTCTGAGGTTTATGCCAACAAGCCCACGACCACTCACAACTTAAAGGAGGAAATTAAGCGCTGTATCAACGAAATTCAGCCACATTTATGCAAAACGGTCATGGAAAATTTCGACAAAAGAGTGCGTATGTGCCAGCAAAGCCGTGGAGGCCATTCACCCGATATGTTATTCCATACATAACCCTATACTGTATACTTTATGAAAAAATTACAAATTTTAGTTAAAAACCTGTGTTTTCTATCAAAATTTTGAGAGACCCTTTATTAGTTAAAACTGTTTTAGGCATGTGGAGCTAACATAAAAACTTCTGGAAGTGGGAATTTAAGAATCATCAAAGATGCTATCAGCACCGTAACAGATAGCAGTGGAAATTGTTCATACACTATCCAATCTGAAGATAAATGTAATTATATGAATCTTATACATATAATATAACCTATGCAGTATATTTTTTTGCACTATTTTTTAACGCTTCTAGACCCCCTATTACAACAATGATATTGTTGTGTCGAGATGCTTAAAGCATTTAATAAGATGTGATGTTTTTTACAATTTATCTCGGCCGGACTAAGTACAATTTTTTACAACTTTAGGGGTCTTCTTTTTAGTGTTCCGTACGGAACACTTATAAGATCACTTCGGTGTCTGTCTGTCTGTCTGTCTGTCACACCCGATTTTCTCCGAAACTATTTGACATAGAAAGGTGAAATTTGGTAATAATATATAGGAATTGATGGCCTCATCAGAGCCATGTAGTTTTGAGAATTAAATTTTGACTTAAGGGGTTAGTTTTGGGGGGTGAAGTCGGAAGTGAAAAAAAAATTTTTTTACTAGGTCATCGAGTGTGGTGTCAAATAAAAGCTTGTGAAAACACGAGTAAAAAATATATATTTAATATTATACTTACGCACACTTTTCTTTGTATTATTTTTAAAAATTCGCGAAAAATCGTTGTCCCGGGCCTTATCTCGAAAATTACTTATCAAAAAATTTCGAAAAAATTCTGGAATATTCTCCACGGGGTGTAGATTGAACGAAAATTATCACGAGTGCATTACCTTTAATAATTTATATGGTACATACAAAAATTTCAAGGTCATCAGATTTCAGTAAAGATTGGAAACAAACTTTGTTGAAAACTCATTTAGGGTGTGTTTTGTGAAGTCACTGATCATTTTATACCACCGTAACATAAATTTTGACTTAAGGGGTTCGTTTTGAGGGGTGAAATCGGAAGTGAAAAAATTTTTTTTTACTAGGTCATCGAGTGTGGTGTCAAATGAAAGCTTGTGAAAACACGAGTAAAAAATATATATATAATGTAATACTTGCGCACACTTTTCTTCGTATTACTTTTAAAAAATCGCTGTCCCTTACCTTATCTCGAAAAGTACTGATCAAAAAATTTTGAAAAAATTCTGGAATATTCTCCACGGGGTATAGATTGAACGAAAATTATCACGAGTGCATTACCTTTAATAATTTATTTGGTATTTAAAAAAAAAACAAAATTTCAAGGTCACCAGTTTTCAGTAAAGATTGGAAAAAAACTTTGTTGAAAACTCATTTGGGGTGTGTTTTGGGGTGTGTTTTGTGAAGTCACTGATCATTTTATAGCACCACTTGCACTTGACCGGTTTTTTAAATAATTTTTTAAAAACTTTTGTAATGGCTACATTTGGTGTAGTGACCCAAATAATATTTTAACATTATATAATACTTTTAGCACTTTTTACAATACTCCAAAATTTTGCTTTGAACAACAAAATCTTATCAAAATATGTCCAGCCACTTTGGAATTATACGTGTTTAAAATGTACTGTTTGGTTTTTATTTTTTTTTGGGGGGGGGGTTAAGGGTAATGTAACTAAATTTATGTATCTATTTTTAGCCAAACATGTAACTTTAACAATAACCTACATGGGTAATACTGGATGGTGTGATGGTGAGTATACAGCTATAAAAATTTACAATGGTCCATTCTCGGATTCCCCCTTAATAGGGAGTTACTGTGGCTCGAAAATACCTCCAGCAATTGTCAGCGATGGTTCTGCACTACATATTGAATTTAATCAAGCTATGGATCTGTTTGCAACTTATAGTGTTCTGGATGACCGTATGACATTTTTTTTTAATATTAATATTATATATGAGATCAAAACAGAATAAAAATGGAAAAGACAGTAAATAAGCGATATGACATTCTAATAAATGGCCATATTGTCTTGATGGATACTTCTTTTGTTTATACCATTATTTGAAGGGACATTGAATCTTAACTTAGAATTTTATAGCTTTTTTAAAATTTTTAATAAATAAAAAATATCCTTTATTTCGCAACTAATAAAAAGTATATATACACTAATGTTTTTAGTGTTTCGTACGGAATACTTATGGGATCACTTCAGTGTCCGTCTATCTGTCCGTCTGTCTATCCGTCTGACACACCTGATTTTCTCCGAAACTATTTGACATATAAAGTTGAAATTTGTCACAAACATAGGAATTGATCGTCCAATCAGAGCTGTGTAGTTTTGAAAGTTAAATTTTGACTTAAGAGGTTAGTTTTAGGGGGTAAAATCTTTTTTTTACCAGGTCATCGAGTTGGGTTTCAAATTAAAGCCTGCCGGAATACGTGTTCAAAAATATATATGATGTAATACTTGCGCACATTTTTCTTTGCATTGCTTTAAAAAAATGGTAAAAAATCTCTATTCCCCACCCTATCTCGAAAAGTATTGATCAAAAAATTTTGAAAAAATTCTGGAATATTCTTCATAAAGTGTAAATTGAGCGAAAATTATTACGAGTGCAGTATGGTGGAGGTTAATATATTTTCAGTACCGCGCGTCGCTCTTCTAGTGACACAATAATTTTATTTTATTTGTTTATAATTAAACAAATATTTAGGTAGTAAATATTTGTTTTACACTTTTATTACTAGATTCTACACTGAGCTAGATTGATTTATTAGCTATTAGCTAGCTAAGATGCTATAACTATTAAACATTACTGACTAAGAAAAAACGTGAAAATACATATTCGATCTTAAGATGTCAGGGACCTAAGTAACTTAGCCTAGGTAAGGATTTTATTTTATTTTAAAAGCAATCAGGATACGGAATACTAATTGCGCAAATCCAACTTGCACTTGACCGATTTTTCTTTTAATTTGAGGAAAATAAATCACCTTCCAAAATCTAGCCTATATAAAAGTTGGTACGCTACAGTACGCTTATCTCTTCATTCCCTTTGAACGCTCGGACATCGGCTATTCAGGCGAATATACGCAGACAGCAGGAGGTCGTTCAACTTAACAAAGACTTGGAAGAAATTCTATCTTGGGGTGACAGTAACCAAGTGGAATTTAACGCTACAAAAACCCAGGCGACAGTTTTTTCTAAAAAAAGTTAACGTTGCTGAACCAGACATAGTTATGTCGTGCACTCCATTCCCCTAGCATCGTCACTCAATTTGTTGGGCGTTAATTTGGGAGCAAATATGTCCTGACATGAACATGTTGCAGGCATAGCAAGGAGAGCTTCTCAAAAGTTAGGAATATTATTTCGAACCAGAAAGCTTTACACTCCACAACTGTTATATCTTTACAAAGCTCAAATTTGACCAACTATGGAATACTGCTTCCATGTTTGGGGTTCCGCTCCCAAACATACACTGCATTTGTGAGATTCTGTTCAGAGAAGAGCTGTTCGTCTGATTGGAGATCCGGAACTGACCGGCGGCCTTGATTCGCTGGATCATCGAAGAAAGGTTGACGACTTGAGTCTGTTCTACAAGTATTTTCATGGAAAGTGTTCGAAGGATGTGGCCCGCTTAATTCCTCCCAGAGCGGTGCATGTTAGAAATACACGTCACGCTAATACTTCACATCCGTACGAGGTTCAGCTTGTTACTCCTCGTACAACCCTTTTCAAGCAATCTTTTATATTTAGAACCTCATCCCTTTCAAATAATTTGCCCAGGGCTGTGTTTCCCACCGGGTACAATTTGCAGCGATTCAAGAACAACGTGAATCGCTTTTTCCGCACACGCTCCTGGAGCGCTTTAGGGACTTCCCTGCAGCACGTGAGCTAGACCCATAAAAAATAAATAAATAAATAAAAGTTGGCAGATATTTCATTGATAAGCGACATCCATTTTCACCCGGCCTAAGTACCATGTTAATTGGTTTACACTTGTTCCTTAGTCTTTCCAAAGGATTTATTGGTTATTTTGTTTTTAGAATGTGGAGGTGAGTTAATAGCCCAGGAGGGCGCTCTTGCCACACCAGGCTGGCCCAAATCATATCCTAACAATATAGAATGTGCGTGGACCATTTCAATCGGGCCAGGTAACTCTACGACAGTTTCCGATCGGATTATTTCACTAATAAGTCTCATTTTAGGTAATGAAATCACTTTGAATGTCCTGAATCTTGATATACCTGAGTCAGACCACTGCAATACAGATTTTCTAGAAATTCGCGAAACGAATGCCACAGGAAAATTATTGGGAGTCTATTGTGGAACTAATACGCCATCGAATCTAACTGCATATGGAAAAATTTATTTATTATTTAAGAGTAGCAGGCTGGGTGAAGGTATTCCCACGACTAATAAAGGATTTAACGCAGAGTATTCTACCGGTAAGAAAAAACTAGCTATCCTATACGGGGGTTGGAGTTAATAACGCATAAAAACCTCAATGTTTTAACGGAAAGCAAGTAATGTCAATCGGTTATAGCGTAGTGGTTATAAGGTTAAGGCTCAGAAAAAAATAAATAAATTAAAAAAAAAAATACAACGCGACGGTCGCCTATCTCGGGAAGGGAATGGCAAACCACCTGTAGTATCATGTCTAGTAAAGTCCTCTCAGTTTGCAGTTCGAAACCAGCATTAAACTGTAGGTTCCCTTTGTCCGTGGAAACACTTAAAAAGGCACCCACCAGAGACAAAGGCGAGTCACCTCCGTCCGTATCGGATATGACAATTCAGGAAGAATCAAGTTTTCAGTTAGATACTACTCAGTATATATCAACACTACATCAAACACTTTATTTTTGCGCTCGACGCGCGTTTCGAATCGCTACCTATCGAACATATATTTTACAATTAGCTAAATAGGTACTGTTTGTAATTTTAGCCACTGATAACAAAATTAATGGCACAGAAGGCCTAATAGGGAGCCCCCATTATCCAGGTCCTATTGCGGCATATGGTTCTTATTCGTGGTTGGTGACAACAAAGCCCGGTACCAGGATAGAAATTACTTTTCTTGATTTTTTTATGGAAATCGGATACGACGACGAGGATTGTTCTGCAAGCCCTTTTAAGGTATAAAAGGAGAAATGAAAACACGTTATTTTATAAGATCAAGTGTCAAAATCTATATGGTTTCAAAATATACCTGATATATGGCTAAAACAGAAATACCATACATTTTAGATTTACGATGGTATGGATATGGAAGCAGAATCTTTGCTACATCATTGTGGCGGTGGGCTACCTGCACCGACTATATCGAGTTTTAACATAATCTATATCTTCTTAGATTATTATACTAATAGGCTGGAGAGTAAATTTTTGTTACAATGGAAGAGTATAACTGTAGCTAAAAAGAATACACCTTCAAATAAAACTTCAGGTAAATAAAATAAAATTATTGAAATCTCATCTTAAAAATTGTCTACTAGAAATTTAAACATTCTGATACATCGTCCCTACCATGTCAAACTATCGAATGTGAAAAAACTAATTTAAAGTAAAAAAGATTAAACTGACTAAATCTTGATAGTATCCTAAAAAGGTTTAAAAAATGTGTAGGAAAAGTATTAAACTTTGCAATTTTGGCAATGTGCTAATTTTGTCTTCACTATTAAAGTGTTTTTTTTTTTTTTTTGCTTTCCTGAAAACTACCCATTTTCGTATTTGATAGTTTGACATGGTAGGGACGACATGTTCACTAGTCACTAAAACTGATCCATTACAGTGACGTATTTTAAAATTTGGCGCTCTGGGCCTTTAAGGTTTGCCGCAAGCCAAAATCTTTTAATAATGAAAAAAAGCCATACAAAAGAATAAACACCATTTATTAAATATTTACATTTTTTGCGATGCACAAATTGGTTGATAAATTCGTCAATAATACTGTCATAATTAACGGATTGTGTTAAGTCAGCTTCTATATTAAGGATGGCTTAACTGTTCAAACGTACTTCGCTTATCCGGGAACGTAGATAATTTTTTATTCTTTTGAGTACGGAAAACGAACGTTCTGCACTGCAATTTGTCACTGTAGTGCACAGGAATGCTATTTCCCTATACGGAAATGCTTCTTTCAAATCCTTTTGCTTAATAAATAGGTTAAGTTACCTTAAACTCATTTTGTTTTCATGTGACGTCAAGAATTGTTTTAAAAGAATATATTCTTCTTGTAAATCATCCGCAAGATCAATTGGGTATAATTTTCGGAGTTTTATGGCGTTAACTCTAACTTCCGCTTCAGACATTGTATTCAATTTGCATAAGAATGCAAAATTGGCGGTTACTGCACCATACGAAGATTTGCGCCTTCTCAACTTGTCCAACAATTGGTCGCATATTAGGAAGAAGGTATTAACCCTGAAATGGCCACACTTCTCCCTCGCGATACTCATCGCATCGTTTCTTCCTCTTAATAATTCTCTTATGATCGCTTCTGTATTTTCTGAGGATTTTTTTTTCCAGCCTCTTCAAAAGCATCAAAAGATTCCCTTTTATTTTCTACGAAAGTGATGAGTGAGTCGTAAAGCCTGGAAACTACCTCTACGTCTGTGTCGACACCTTGTAGAATTTTGGAAACTATATTAAATTGTTTTATAGATCCCCAAAATTCCGGTAATAAAGCCGTTTCTAGGGAATTTAGTTGAACCAATAGTCCTGTAGCGTCATTTTTGACTAAAACTTTTTGGTGGGCAGAATCACTTTTTATAGCTTCAAGAGTCGCTAATATTTGGTTCCAATCTTTATTAAGGCTGACACAGGCATCGTCCCTGGTTGACCATCGCGTATGTGGCCAATTTTTCACAGTTACATTTTAGGCTTTCAGGGAGGAGCATAATTTCCAGTACTTTTTCCGGTACATCCCGAGGATGGATGGACGAATAAGAGAACAGTGGGTAGACTGCTGAAATAAGGGCTTTGCCTATTTTCAGTTGTTTTACAATAAACCACATAAGATCTGATGTTGGCTGTGCTAACCACTCTGTCGGCTTGTGACTGCTGCGTCAGCCTTCTATTGAGTACTAAGTATGCGTATTTGGTACAATTCGTTGTATCTTACCATTGTTATCCGTAAGTACCGGAATAAGTACCAGAAATTCTGTTCTTTTGTTTGTCGATTCTAGTTCGACTGATGAGCCCTGATACGGCGACATGCGTCTCGGGATGGATAGACGAATAAGAGGGGGTAGACTGCTGAAATATGGGCTTTGCCTGGTTTCAGTTATTTTACAATAAACCACTTAATTTGTATACTTAATATTATTATACTGAAAAAGTTAAAATATGACTACTACATATCAAAACAAAACGTCCTTAAATAATCTCCGTTATAACTAACGGTTGGAATCCCCATGCAAATGTTGTTAATAAAATTTTGGACAATGGGTTAAAAGAAAGTATTTTTTAAAATTTTTTTGAAATATTTCATAATAAATTGCGACTATTTTTTATACATACAGTAAAAAAACAACCATAATCATCGAAATGTAAAATAATTCGTGTGTATAATAACTACATTTATTTGTTCATTTTTGTTGACGATTTTCTGTACTGAAAGAAATAACATTTTCGTTTGTAGAGAGTGGCGTAGACAGATTCTAAGGGTGGAGGGGGGCAGACGAATCCAAAAGGCCTTTTTTTGGGGAAAAAAGAAAACATAATATGGTAGAGATGACTTGTAAGGGGAAGGACACTTTCCCGACCCCTGCGAGCTGTAGCGCCATGTCTCTGATATTAAAACTACTTTTCGAAGTTTCGCATAACTTTCAAGTAATGTTTTCAATGGTTTTTGTTTTTCGCAGATTGTAACTTATATTATGCACTGGATAGCCCAGGAAATAAAACAATATCGTCTCCAGGATATCCTAACGGGTACGCTCAAAACTTGAATTGTGAGTGGGTTTTTGAGACTCCCCAGCAGTACCACATAAAATTAAGAATTCTAGACAGAAATTTTGGTACCTGGGGTAGTTTTAGAGTATGTAGTTATGCTGATGTAGTGAAAGTTTATCAAAAACTTGAGAAAAATGGACAATGGGAAATGATAAAAGAAATTTGCAACAATTCGAACACATTTGAAGATGTAGTTGGTACTAATTTAGTAAAAGTTGAATTTGTAACTAATAAATATATAAATGGATCAGGTTTTCAAGCTCAGGCGTTCGCAGGTACGAACAGATGTTTATTTATATGATTTTTCTATAAAAAAAAATCCTAATAATATGAAAATATAAAGTGGTAAGTTACATATAACAATATATATTGATACAGCTTAGCATATTTCTATTGACAAACGTGGTCGGAACCTTTTAAAAGATTCTGGTAAAATGCTATGGAAAATCAAGTCCTGTATTGGCACTTTTAAAGAAATATGGCACCAATATGGAATCAAAAAAAAATAAATTCAATTTATTTATATATTTAATTTCTTTTAGTATGTGGTGGTGTATTAACTGAACCTAAGGCATACATAACCTTGAACAGCTCTAGCCATACTCAAAAAGAGGTAATTTTTTGGATTATAAGTTTCTAGTAAATACTTAAACAATAAAAAACTACGACTTTTACGCTTTTATACCAACTTAGGTTCCATCCAGTACCAAGTCCAGAGGACTGTAAGTCTTCTCTCCTTATTTAGACAATTTTAATTTTTTATAAGTTCAATATTTTCGTATGCCTCTTCTAATCTCCCAGCAAATTCATATTATTAATTAATCTTTAATTATCAAATATTACTACATGCTTATGTTCAAGGGCAGATTCAGCAATGCTTGTTTTTAGTGTTCCGTACGGAACACTTATAAGATCACTTCGGTGTCGGTTGGTCTGTCAAACCCGATTTTCTCCCTTGAGGGGTTAGTTTTTGGGGGTGAAAATCGGAAGTGAAAAAAAATTTTACTAGGTCATCAAGCGGAGTGTCAAATGGATTTCAAATATATATATATATATATATATATATATATATATATATATATATATATATATATAATTCATACTTGCGCACAATTATCTTTGTACTATTGTGAAAAAAGTACGAAAAATCACTGCCGAAAAGTACTGATCAAAAAATTTTGAAAAAATTCTAAGGGTGTAGATTAAACAAAAATTATCAAGACTGCATTACCTTTAATAATTTATCTGATATACAAAACAAAAATTTCAAGGTCATCAGTTTTCACTAAAGATCGGAAAAAAAAAAACTTTGTTGAAAACTCATTTGGGATGTGTTTGGTGAAGTCACTGATCATTTTATACTTCCATAACAAAAATTTTTATTTTAAAAGCAATCAAAATACGGAACTCTAATTGCGCAAGTTCAACTTGCCCTTGTTTCTGACCTACCAAACCTCAATGAGCTTATTTGATGTATAGTAAGGTTAGATAATTTTCTGTTAATTACAAATGTATCTCATAGGAGGTTATTAAATGCAGGCGAAAAAAATTTAAAATGTAAAAACTACTAAACTAAAAAGGCCCCTTGTACTATTGATTGACCGGAACTAAACTGATGCCTGTGATTCGCAGGTTACGCGCCAATAAATCTTAATATAGTCTAGTTTTTAATCTTAGGTTTAGTCAATCATTGCTTCTGTTAGTACTAACATGGTTACCGAAAAGCGCGTCGAATGTAGAAATAAACTGTTTGGTGTAGTGTTGATAACAAAAATTCGGATGTAAATATATAACGGATTAAAGAGCTGAGAGAGGAAAACACGATTCTTAGAGAAGAGGAATCTAAAAATCGTGTTATTTATATATTTCCAGTTATTTCCAACATAAATACTATGTAGGGGGAAATGTCAGGTTTCAGTTGGAAATATCGCTAAAGCTTCTGCTCAACTTTTCTCTTGTGATTAATATTTCAACCTACCAATTAAAATTTCGCGTTATAATGCTTGGATTAAGTTATCCTTTAGTCTGAGAAAGTTAAAGTCAGTATTTAGTTTAAAACCGCGAGTTTATAAAGGAAAGGCTAGGTAAATTATAATTTCTAATAATGATTTTGTAATTTCTGTGTATCTTTAAAAATTAAATAAAAAAACAATTTACCCTAGCTCAAGATTTTTTTAAAAATTTTTAAAAAAATACCGTGCATCCCTCACAACATGTGTTTTTTTATTTGTAGTGTCAATGGAATATAACTGTAAAGTCTGGACGTACAATCAAATTAAATTTCGAATCATTTGACGTAAGTCCAAATGATCCAAATAATTGCAAAAATTACCTTATAATTAGAAATGGAAAGTTCCCTGATAGTCCTTTCCTTGGAAATGGAAAATTCTGCGGCCCCGAAGTCCCACCACAAATGGAATCGACTAGCAATCATCTTTATCTTAAATATACTGGACGATCCCCAGTGAAGGTAAATAAATTTCAGTATAATATGGTTTGCCTGACTACGAACCCAAACATATCAACCAAGGTCTCAAATCACACGTAAATGGACGATTACTCACTCAATTATTTTTACTCCGCCTCGCTACTGAATACTAATTTCTGCCAAATAATTAAAATACCATCATTTGATGGTATTTTAGTTACACAGTGCAACACGAAAAAAAATAACCATATACGGATACCACCACGTGATAATAGACCAAAAAAAAAAGACCCGTGTCTCCCAGTTTTTCCGAAAGTCATGTACTTTTTTTTTATGGGCCCCCAAAGATTTGAGGCCTGGGTGTAATTTTTGCAAAAAACCCATCATATTCTGAGGCTCATATCTTGCAAACCGTTCGGAATTTTAATTTACTTTCTGTGGCAAAGTTGTAGCCCTTGTCATAAGGAACAAAAATTGTGAACATTTAAAGTAACAAAAAACTTCATCTTTAAGATCAAAATAGCAAAAAACTGTAAAAAATTCGATTTTTTTTACCTTTTTTTCCCTGTTTAGGCCCATAGCTAGCAAACCGTTCAAAATTCAAGGAAACAATCAACTACAAAAATGTAGCTAAGATCTTAGTAAACAACTTTTTAGAATATATGAACAGGCTAGGAATGATTCTTAACACTGTTTAGGTAGCCACAAAAGTGAAAATTTTCCCGAAAAATCTACTTTTTTAAAGTTTTTTGCGATTTTGATCTGGAAGATGAAATTTTTTGGATTTTATATGTTCACAATTTTTTTCTTTATGACAAGAGCTACAACTTTGCTTCAGAAAGTAAATCAAAATTCCGAACGGTTTGCAAGATATGAGCCTGAGAATATGATCAGTTTTTTGCAAAAATGACACCGAGGCCCCAAATCCTTGGGGCCTCATAAAAAAAAGTACATGAATTGGGCCAAAACTGGGAGCCTCGGGTAAAAAAGACCCGTGTCTCCCAGTTTTGCCCCAAGTAATGCATTTTTTTTTTATGAGTCCCCAAAGATTTGGGGCCTCGGTGTCATTTTTGCAAAAAACTGATCATTTTCTCAGGCTCATATCTTGCAAACCGTTCGGAATTTTGATTTACTTTCTGAGGCAAAGTTGTAGCTCTTGTCATAAAGAACAAAAATTGTGAACATATAAAATCCAAAAAATTTCATCTTCCAGATCAAAATCGCAAAAAACTTTAAAAAAGTAGATTTTTCGGGAAAATTTTAACTTTTGCGGCTACGTAAACAGTGTTAAGAATCATTCCTAGGAAGTTCATATATTCTAGAAAGTTGTTTACTAAGATCTTAGCTACATTTTTGTAGTTGATTGTTTCCTTGAATTTTGAACGGTTTGCTAGCTATGGGCCTAAACAGGGAAAAAAAGGTAAAAAAAATCGAATTTTTTACAGTTTTTAGCTATTTTGATCTTGAAGATGAAGTTTTTTTTACTTTAAATGTTCACAATTTTTGTTCCTTATGACAAGGGCTACAACTTTGCCACAGAAAGTAAATTAAAATTCCGAACGGTTTGCAAGATATGAGCCTCAGAATATGATGAGTTTTTTGCAAAAATTACACCCAGGCCTCAAATCTTTGGGGGCCCATAAAAAAAAAAGTGCATGACTTTCGGAAAAACTGGGAGACACGGGTCTTTTTTTTTTTGGTCTACTATCACGTAGTGGTGTCCGTATATGGTTATTTTTCCACAACTTAAAAAATTACACACAGTGTTATTTGACTTTTGCATTTGTTCCTTAAAGACTTTCCCTATAAATATGTGATTCCCCGAGATCAATTGTCTACGACATTGTTGCTAAATATAACGCTTCTGAGAAAGCACATCGGCACACAGGAGTCATTTATTCCAAAACTGGTTATTGAATAACGTGGACATGTTCTGGTCTAAAGAGTTCCGGCCCCCCAATAGCCCGGAATTACTTGAAATCCCTCGACTACTGGAGCGTAATCGAAAGAATTACTAGCAAGTCCAGATAGCCTAATATGGCATCTTTACGCACCGCTATCTAAGCAGCATTTGCCAATATGGACAGCCCTGCTTTAAGGGGAGCGTGAGAGCGCTTCAGGCCAACGATGGAGGCAGTCATTGCAGCTGAGGGAGGTTACATCGAATAATTCCACTCTGGATAGGTCACAAAACTGACAGGCAAAAGGTTTTTTTTTTCTCATTTTAATCTTTTGACGAATAAAATTTTCTTTAAAAAAATGTGTAATTTGTCGAGTTAAGCGCCGCACCCTGTAGAACCCCGAAGTATGTTCTTTCACGAGAAAAATGACTTTTTATTGAAAAAATACCTATAAACAAAGCTATTAAGAAAAAGTGTTTTAACAGTACCATGAATTTGTCAGAGGGAATAATCTATTAAAGTAGCTAGCATATTAAAATCGAAAATAAAAACCCTCATGGTCCTGCTCAAAAAAGCACCCTGCACAGTTATTATTAGTTTTTTTATGATATAATACTTTTCAGGGTTTTAAACTAAGTTACGAAGAAGTTTCCATTAGTTGTGGAGGAAATATCCAGCTGTCTTTAGACGAATCTTCAACAGAAATTTCATCACCAAACTATCCCAACATACCTGCAGTTCATACTGAATGTATTTGGACTTTTAGAGCACCCCCTGGTGAAAGTTTAAGGGTAGATTTTGAGGAAAGATTTGATATTTCTGATCGTCACGTGTAAGATAGCTACATAAACTTTTTTTTCTTTGATATTTAAATTTTTTAATTTTAAAAATGAGCTCTCTAAATTTTAGTTACTAGAATATTTTCAATTATAATTATAAGGGGAGTTATCAAAAAATTCCAACAACTTGGCCCTTATGTACAGTCCCTGGCCAAATTATTAGACGCACTGTATTTTTTTTAGTAATTTTATGTTTCTTAAGAGTTTTTATGCAATAATGGTATATTTAAACTACAATATTATTGATTTTTATTTAAAAGAATTGTTGTAGACTACATATTTGTATTTATTTTTGACATATGGCAACACTGTGTTGACAAAGTGATACATGAACGTAAACAACTACAAACCTGTATCAGTCGCGATCGGAATCGAGTCAGGTACGGACGTGTTTCTGTGGCTTTATGGACTGTGATTGTTTGTTTAACAGTTTTATACTACTCAGTTATTAGTTTATTTTGTATGCAGTGTTTTAAAAAAGTAATTGGACTATTTTCATTATGGGTAGAAAAGGCGATCTTTCACCACGTAAAAAAGCTGAAGTGAAGGCCCTTGTGATTGCGAAAACATTTACAAACCGAGAAATATCACGAAGATTGGAGGTTTCTGAAGCTAGTGTACGACGCATAAAAAAGAAAATTGAGTCAGGGAAGGAATTAAGCCCGAAAAGAAAGAAAAGATGCGGTTTCACTCCACGGTCAGAGAGATGTTTGAAGAAAATTTGTGTAGAAAACAGATTTGCTACCACAAAGGTAATAAAATCACAACTCCAGGATGCTAGCGTAAATGCTTCTGAGCGCCTGTTCGAAGAAAATTGAAAGAATTAGATTTTAAGTCCGGTCGCCCCGCCAGGAAGCCCAAGTTAACAGCTGCAATAAAAGCAAAGCGCCTGAAGTGGGCCAAACAATGGCAAGACAAAGATGTGGACTTCTGGAGATCGGTAAGATACAGCAATTTAATCAATAATTGATACATTATTATCATTTTCAGTTAAATAAAGCAAATAAACATGGAAGTTTATATATTTTTCCTATTTTTGACAGGTCTGCTTCAGTGACGAAAGCACATTCGAAATTTTGCAGAATAAAGCTCAGTATGTGCGTCGTCGTCATGGAGAAAAGTTTCATCCTGATTGTGTCGTCCCGACGGTTAAACATCCCACCAAAGTGATGACTTGGTCAGTCATCAGCGGCAAGGGCACTGGACGTCTGTACGTCGTCAAAGGAATAATGAGGCAAGATCAGTACAAAGAAGTATTACAAAATTGGTTGATTCCGCAGCTCAGAGAATGGTTTCCAAATGGGGAACCATTCACTTTCATGCAAGATGGAGCTCCCTGCCACACTGCTCGGTCTGTTAAAGCTTTTTTGGCAGAAAAAAATATCCCTCTGTTGGATTGGCCGGGTAATAGCCCCATTGAAAATGTGTGGGAGCTGATGGAAAGAGAAGTGGCTAAAGATGTGATTACCAACAAAACCCAGCTCCTAGAAAAGATTATTCATGTGTGGAGTCATCATCCTCAAATGCAGGAGACAGTACAATCTTGCATTGATAGCATGCCGCGCAGAATTAAAGCTTTGATAGCGGCTAAAGGTGGCTCAACTAAATATTGACTTTTACTAACATTAATTTCACTTTTCTTTAAAACTTAATAAACTTATGCTTTTCTAAATTAATGCTGTTTTATTTATGTCAAATAAATAGGTAATTGATTGGATAATATAAAAATAAAAAACAAATCAATTTAAAATAATAAAACGGTACAATATCACTCGGTAATTAATATTTTACATGAAATCTTGCAGTGCGTCTAATAATTTGGCCAGGGACTGTATAACGGAAAAATTTATTAACTAAGTAAGACGATAAACTACACTAGTGAGCAAAAAAATCAACTCAAACGATTTTACTTCATTTAACACCAATCCTGGAATTTAATTTTCAAACAGTGGTGTTATTTTTGGTATCATCAGAATGCTGATTTTCTACTCTTTCCAATAATAGCAAAAACATTTGGATTTCCAAAAAGTTTTACTCAATAGAGCCGTTCTTGCTCGCTCAGCAACGTACTCGTTGAGCGCTATTCATCCCTATAAGAACACAAGCAACTGCATTTTCCTATCATTCTTTTATCGGAACTTGACCCATCAACACCTCTGCTATATCTGCTCACTAATCACTAACTTTGGAAAATGAATACCGCCCCGGAAGAAACAGCACAAGTCATTGCCCTATTGCAAGAAGGGCATAGCCAACGTGTAGTCGCTGCACCATTGCACCTGAGCCAGTCAGCTGTCTCCAGAGTCTACAGACGTTACCAAAAGACTGGCGCCTTTACACGGAGACCAGGATCAGAAACAAGAAGGTGTACCTCGGAGCGAGACGACCGTTTCATTGTCAACACAACTCTAAGAAATCGTCATTTGAGGCGTTGAGGTCCAGCAGGAGCTCCGACAAGTTCGTGGTCGGGCTGTCAGTCATTGGACAGTCAGAAGAAGACCTAAAGAAGCCTGGACCTTAGAGCAATGGCGGTTTTATTCTCCCACGAGTCGCAAATGTGCCTACATGGTAATGATGAAAGAAACTGAATCTATAGGCGGCCTGGGAAGCGCTATGCGCAGTGTTGCATTACTTAAACGGTCGCCTACGAAACAGGTTCTGAGATGATGTGGGGAGCCATACCACTAGATGCGAAAACCGATTTGGTTTTCGTGACTGATGGTACATCAAGGAGATCATGCAAGAACACGTCGTTCCTTACGCTGGGTTTGTTGGCGATAGCTTCGTGCTAACGCACGACAATGCTAGCCCACATGCTGCTGCATCGGTGCGGCAATACCTGGCGAAAGTGGGAATACCCACATTAGACTGACCTGCGCGGAGTCCTGACCTTAATCCAATCGAGTACATGTGGGATATGCTCAAAAGAAGGGTTCGAACTAGAAATCCAGCCCCTGCATCGGGGGACTTAAAGTTTACGATGACGGAAGAGTGGATAAAATCCCACAGACAGTGGTGAAAAAGCTGACCCGGTCCATGAAAATCCTTGTTCTCCTTGTTTCCCTTTTAAATCAGTAAAAAGCATGAGGTGTGATATGGAATTTGGTATCATTAGAAAAGGAATAGAATGGGCTTTCAAATGATACTAAAATCCGTAAAAATATATGAACACTAAATTCTAGGATTTTTTGCTCACCACTGTATTTAAAATTCTCCCCATCCTCTTTATTTTCCACTCTATGTAGTATTTTTATCAGTTTTGTTGAAAGAAAGAGGTTAGTCCAGAAAAAAAGGTGCATTTGAAAATCTGAAGGTGTTTGAAACTAAGTACAAGCATTTCAAAACGTTATAAAAAAATGTTAATATCTCTTTGTTATTTTATTTTAGTTGTAATAAAGACTATTTAGAATTACGAGATGGAGGTACTGAATTATCACCTTTAATAGGAACCTACTGTTATGAAATACCAAGTACCCAATATACCACCGATAATATGCTTCGAATGAAATTTTTTACTGATTCAGATGAAACAAGGAATGGTTTTAAAGCTAAAGTATCTATTTCTTACTGTGGTGGAACTATTCGAGGTTTGGACGGTGCTTTAAGTAGCAAAACACCTCATGCTATACGGTCAGGAAGTAACTGTACTTGGTACCTAAGAGCTCCTCCCGGTTACCGTCTGAATATTAATTTTCCAAGCTTCCATGTGTCAACTCACAGTCCAAATTGCAGTAGAGATGATATTTCAAAAGTTTATCTATATGAGCACAACTCTATATTTGAAAATGGTAAGTAATCAGGAAAACTTACTTTATAAACTATAAAAACTTCGTCAGTTCGTTTTATCAACATGTAGGTGAATGTTATCTCGATGTAACACTGTGTACTACTCAGTATATATCACCACTAAACCAAACACTTTATTTTTGTGCTTGACGCGGTTTCCGCTAACCGTGTTAGTTTCATCAGGAGCGATGATTCAGTCAATCATCGCGTCTGATGAAGCTAACATGGTTAGCGAAATGCGCGTCGAGTACAAAAATAAAGTGTTTGGTGTAGTGGTGACATATACTGAGTAGTGTCATTGTGCCAAAGATTCCTAATTCCCAACATAGTTAATACTGTGTATATAACATTTTTATGTTTATTATTTTAATTTTATAAGCTTACATGTATATGCTTAGAAAACCCTTCGTGTACCCATCGCATTGCGAACCTTGTTTAGAATTGCACCAAGAAGAAGGGAATTTCACACAAACTACATAGCGGACATTAATATTCGATTCGGTTACTAGTTCAGTAACTTTTTTATGTAATTTTATTCAACTTGATTTGAGCATATTTTCCCATAAAACATTTCAATAATCCTACACAACGCATTATCACTATTTCAACGAGGACACACACTCACAATATAATTATTATAACGACTCTGTCTTTTTTAATGTTCCGTACGGAACACTTACAGGATCACTTTGGTGTCTATCTGTCAGATCCGATTTTCTCGGAAACTATTTGCCATATAAAGTTGAAATTTGGCACAAATATAGGAATTGACGGCCCAGCCGTGTAGTTTTGAAACTTAAATTTTGACTTAAGGGTTTAGTTTTGGGGGATGAAATGGGAAGTGAAAAAAAAAATTACAAGGTCCTCAAGTGGGGAGTCAAATGAAAGCTTGTCAAAAATATATATGACGTAATACTGGCGCACACTTTTCCTCGTATTATTTAACAAAAAATGGCCAAAAATCGAGTCCCCCAACCGATCTCTAATAGTACTGATCAAAAAATGTCGTGGAAAGTTGTAAATTTAACCTAAACTAAGACCTACAAAATATCAATATGTTTTCAATGCAATCACTAATATACTCATATACTTTTCAGTACCTTACTGCCTTAAGCATTTGGCCAATCACAGATAAAATAAATTTTCATCGTGACTGATGACCAACAGATAAGTACCGAGACAAAATAATTTTATTTCACTTGTTTATAATTAAACAAATATTTAGGTAATAAATATCTGTTTTAAACTTTTACTACAAAAATGTCTTGCTTTTTATATATTCTTGGTAATTCTTATATATTTCAGCAATCACGATATGGAAGACTAGTTGTGCAAGTCCAACTTGAACTTGGTTTTTAAATATTTTTAATACTCTTTTGACCCCTAATAATTCCATAAGAAAATGAACAATCTTATTTATTGCCATATATTTTGTTTCAGTTACAATGCTAGGTGTATATTGTGGGCAAATAAGCACTAACGAGACAATCAGGGTTGGTAGTGATAAAGTAGTTGTCAACTATCTTTCAAAGGCTGACCAAGACGAATTTTCACTTACTTTTAAAGCTGTGAAAGAAGGTAAGTTTTTTTTTTAAAAAAAACATTTCTAATTCGTAACGTTACCTACAAAATATTTAAATGGAAATGAAATTTTCTTTGATTAGGACGCATATTTCTTCTGGATTTCTCCTGTGTCGAATGACAAAGTGATGTTGACGTATCGCCTATAATCCTGCTGGCTTCTTCAGATACTCTATTATTACAGACATTCTCTATACCCAAAATTCTAATAGAGAAATGCTTTCAGGACATATTGTGTATACAAAGGTAAAGTATATGAACAAATATCCGGCAGTTAGTTCCCTCTTTCCCGAGTTATTCCCAACATATTTATCAGACATTTCGAAAAACAAGCACTTTTCATCTTAAATCAAAACTCTGGGAACAATAAGTTCGACGATCCAAATATATCCTTTATTTTTAATATTGAAAATAATAATATTGTCCTTTCCTGGATGTTGTTATTAATCGGAAGTCAGATATGACTTTAGATCATTCAGTATATAGAAAGCCAACTCACACGGACAGATATCTAAATGCTTCCTCGCATTACCATCCCGCCTGAAAAAACTCAATCATCAACTCACTTGTTCATAGAGTTGTACCACTCTCTCAGCCACCATCTCTTTAATCAGAACTAATGCATCCTACTTCAGTTCTTCAATCAAACAATTTCCGACACCGAAATATAATATATATCTCCAAGTGTCTCCGAAGACTGGAAGTCAAACAGATCAATGTCTTGGGGTTGTAATCCTTCTATATATTAATAATGTCACAGATTGTATTTTGAAAATTCCACCGAAACAACATCTTAAATTTGTTAAAGATTCCCCTCGAACACTCAGGACTCTACGGTATCCTATGTAGCTGTGGTAAAACTTACGTCGGCGAAACGCAAAAAAGAATTCGGAAGTCCATGGGAATATCTAAACACTTCGACAACGTTAATCGTGACACTGATTCTTACCTCTCACCAATCTCCGAACAGGTCATTCATGAAGCCCTGTCCACCCCCACCGTGGTCCACTAATGCAAAAAGGTGTGTGCAAGCCGAATTAACTCAGTTTCGTGCTAGATTCCAAAGAAGTCAGTTCTAGAAACAAGCTGTGAAGAAGTCGGCAGGATGATTGTCAATCGACATAGGAGAAATTGAGAAGAATGACATCTATGTAACCTGTGGAAGTTTCCTTTTAAAATTAATATCTTTTGTATGTTTACGAAACGAAAAACGACTGTTTTTTTCTCCATTTGAAAAATCCCATTATGAAACAACTCATCCTAAATCACTGATATTCATAAAGGCTGTTAAATGAATTATTATAGAATGTGGTGGAATTCTCAATGAAGAAAGTGGAACCATTACATCTCCAGGCTACCCACACGCAATATACAAAGATATTTATTGTTTCTGGAGAATAAAAGTACCGAGAGGACGAAGGATTACATTTTTACTAGATGATGTTGATCTTGACAATACATATTTAGCCATATTCGAAGGTTTAGTGGATGGTCCTAGATTAGTGCAGAGTTTTGCAAATAAACCAAATACAGGAGATACTTATGAAACAAATGATAATACGGGTCATATTCTATTTTGGCAAGAACTACAAAGTAACAAACGTGGATTTAAGATCTCTTTTACGTCGAATAAACCATCACGTGAGTATTTTACAACAGTAACCAAGGCTGGGAACGATGTTTTGTCTATGATTGCCTACCATTTTACGTATTTTTAACATGCAATTTATTTAGTAAAAATTAAGAGAATGAAAGGTATGACAGTTTTAAATTTGCTTCACCTGTGAAACTCAAACAATACAGGTGTAAAAAAGTATATTCTTGAATTATTGTTACTAGCTTATTTTGCTTGCAAATTTTGCAATAACGTCACGGTTTGGAGGGAGGTGTCCTTGTCTTACCATTTCCATTCCATTCATTTTTTCGCGTTCAAAAATTTACCAATAGAGCAACTGTCAGTATAAACACAGTCATACATCAGTTGGCAAAAAATAATTGAAAAATATACTTGATTCTATAGTTTTAATGATTTTCTGCTGTAAGAGCACAGCTACTATACTTTGTATTTTTCTAATCCAAAGTAATAAGCCCTTTATGGTAAGTGGTAGGAAAACAATCTTAAAAATCAGTTACTATCGCTATAATTTTTTATCTAAATTTTAGTTTGCATTGGTGATTTTAACCAAACTAATGGAGATATTTCGGCGCCCCTAAATGTAACCTCATATAAATGTGAATGGGTGCACACCAAAAAAGCTGCAGACGAAACAGTGGCGATAAAAGTTATAATACAAACGAACAATACTAAATTAGGAAACTTGTGCCGAAGGTTCGACACAGGCATCCATATTTACTATCCTGAAGGATACATAGCTAAAATTTGTAGACCCTCTAAAAACAATCCTTATGAATTTCGATCAATATATGATGTGACTAATTTAATAGTAAGTATATATAAGATATACTAGTCATATACAGGGTTGGTAAACTTTCGTATATACATATATCCAAAGAGCGTCACCAAAATCCAGACAAATCAAACAAAAGGGCATGTTTTTTAATGAAAAATGAAGTTTGAAAAAATGTTCTTAGGGATCTATATTTATACCAATAATTCAATGTATTTCCCATAAGCGGCGGAATAACGGCCTCTCTTCTCGTTCTGAAGCACCAGCACGCCTTCTGTAATTCCATGCTGTTCATATTGGCGAACGCTGCCTCAATATCGATCATTAATGATCTCACATTGGGATGCCGAAACTTGTTTGTGACCCTTTCAACTACGCCTTATACGTAGTAGCCCAAGGACTTCAAATCTGCACTATCAGGAGGTCAGAATTCCTTGGGCCAAAACAGGTCAATATTGTCCGAGAGCCAGTTCTGGACCAAATGGATCGTGTGAGCCGGTGTACCGCGTTGGTGCAAAATATATAGCCTTCCTCTTGCCTCTCTTCACGGTTTCACAATATCGTTCAGAACTTTTAAGATAGTCACAGTTTCCCCTTTTTGGAAGAAATGCGGTGGAATGACATCATCCTCACTAGATATACGACATATTCTTTCAAGGGGCGCTTCCTCGCCGGCCTACTGGAACCTTCGTTGAACTGTTCTTTAGTCTTGTATTTGGCTACAACGTCATAAATAGTTGATTTCGAGTATCCGAAAAACCAAATTATTTCCGCTGATCGCGGATTTCGATTATACAATTATACTCCGCATTTGTTTTCAACATGGCGACAATTTTGAAGCTAACACAATTTACTCTAGTCAGTTTGCTACTCGGATGCCAACGGCGACCCCTGCTACTAGCATAATATGCCAGAAGATTTCAAGTGAAATTTGTCCGAATTTTGGTGACGCAGGTCTACAAAATCAGTCATTAATATAGCCATCAAAAAGTATATACGTCAAATTATACTTCCCTCAAATTTGCCACGTCACAAATGTTCGTTATCCTATTAATTAATTTATTTAAATATTCGGCGTAAACGTTCCCAATCATATTTTAGGTATTCCCAAAGCTGCGCACAGCTTGATGGACCGTCCGATCTAATTCATCCTGTCTAGTTCCATGGGGGAGAGATCGGAAAATTGAGATGGCCATTACGTTATATGTATTAGTATTTATCTCTTTTTCTCTTTAATATACCCTTAATATAGCGGCCAATAATATTTAGTCCACATGGCAAGGCATGATCTTGCAGAATTTTCAAGTATCTTTTTTTATTTAATTTCCCGTTTATTTTTACCAAACTCACTCACTAACTATCACCACAACATCTTCAACCATAAAGCTGCCAAGCCATAGTTTGTACAGTGAAAATTCCTGAAGCTTTTTCGTTAGTTAAGAGATGCACAAATATTCTGATATTAAATCCAAAAAATTTCCGACCAGGCGATCTTATTACATTAGTCTATCGTTCAGTTTCTATGTGTTTTAGCCGACTACAATTTCTTTTGTATGTCTAATTGATTGTTAGTCTTGGGTTTCCTACTAACTACACGTCCTTTTAGGCCTACAGCCAGCAACTGCCATTCAATCATATTTTCTTTACATTTGATACATTATGTAGTTCTTTTTCAGGTTCTTGGAGCTTCAGTTATTACCAAATACTTTTACTGTTTTAAAGAAAAAACAGTAAATATATTACTAATAAATAAAGTTCTTTATTATTATTATTTTTGTTCTTCTTTCTCAGATTTGGTCAATGTGGTTCCATGTTTAGCTGACGGGCCTAAGCCAAGTCAGCACAAACTCTATTACCATTGCGTATTAAGAAATGACCTGACAATGTTACATGTTTTCAAAATCACTAACTTCTGAATGTTTTTGTGTATGTTTGTGTCGAGTCCTAATTGTACTAAGTGCCGTGTGAATGTTGTTGATGTAAGGGCTATGGCTGATATGACGAGGGGAACAATTGGTGGCGGTATAGTAACAGTACATCACTGTTCTGTTCATTTCATCTGTCCACTTTAACCGCTGCGCTGTCTTGGTTTGGCAGTCTTGGTAGTTGCATGTTGTCCTTGCAAAACATACGTGGCTTGGTTTGGCTTTGGTGGTTGTGTTTGTCCCGCATCTGTGTCGGTTGTATTTGGAATTGATTTCGGTGGATCCAGACGGCGAGTAATTTTTTTCTTAGGTATTTCTTTGTCAGGTTTTGTGATTTTATGATAGCAACGCATGAGGTGTTCATTGATTTCTGTGGTGCAACTCATGCGTTGCTTTGATTTTCCCGCCTTGGTGGGTGTCGGCTTACTCGCCGGCACAACATTTCTATCTCTTCTCTTATTATTGCTTTTGTTCTTCTTTCACACATTTGGTCAATGTGGTTCCACGTTTCGCTGACGAGCCTAAGCCAAGTCAGCACAAACGCTATTACCATTGTGCATTTAGGAACGACCCGACAATGTTACATGTCTTCAAAATCAATGACTTCTGAATGTTCCAGTGCATATCCATGCTGAGTATTACTTTTATTGTTAAAAAACAATTAAAAATATTACTGTTTGCTAGCGGGTAAAGACTAACCAAAAGTGCTGCACTGACTTAGCCGTTACTTGATGAAGATCCATAATAACTAGGAAAAAAAATTTAAACAACTGATCACCACTTATGTTTATTATATTATTGCTGACCTTTGTTTCGACAAACTATGTCTTCTTCTGGAGCACGATGTAAATTTAAATCGTGCTCCAGAAGAAGACACAGTGTGTTTTTTTTTATGGGTCTAGCACACGTGCTACAGGGAAGTCCCTAAAGCGCTACAGGAGCGACACGTGTGCGGAGAAAGCGATTCACGTTGTTCTTGAATCGCTGCAGATTGTACTCAGTGGGAAACACAGTCCTGGGCAAATTATTCCAAAGGGATGATGTTCTCCATATAAAAGACTGCTTGAAAAGCGTTGTACGAGGAGTAACAAGCTGAACCTCATACGGATGTGAAGAATTAGCGCGACGTGTACTTCTAACATGCACCGCTCTGAGAGGAATTAAGAGGGCCACATCCTTCGAACACTTTCCATGAAAGTACTTGTAGAATAGGCTCAAGTCGCCAACCGTTCTTCGATGTTCCAGCGAATCAAGGCCGACGGTCAGTTCCGGGTCTCCAATCAGACGAACAGCTCTTCTCTGAATAGAATCCAACAAATGCAGTGTATGTTTGGGAGCGGAGCTCCAAACATGGGAGCAGTATTCCATAGTTGGTCGAATTTGAGCTTTGTAAAGAATTAACAGTTGTCGTGGAGTGTAAAGCTTTCTGGTTCGAAATAATATTCCCAGCTTTTGAGAAGCTCTCCTTGCTATGCCTGCAACATGCTCATGCCAGGACATATTTGCTCCCAAATTAACGCCCAACAAATTGAGTGACGATGTTAGAGGAATGGGGTGCCCCGACATAACTATGTCGGGTTCAGCAACGTTAACTTTTTTAGAAAAAACTGCCGCCTGGGTTTTTGTAGCGTTAAATTCCACTTGGTTACTGTCACCCCAAGATAGAATTTCTTCCAGGTCTTTGTTAAGTTAAATGACTTCCTGCTGTCTGCGGATATTCGTCTCAGTAGCCGATGTCCGAGCGTTCAAAGTGAATGAAGAGATAAGTGTACTGTCATCTGCAAAGCTGTAGATTGGATTCTCGGTTTTTTCTAGCAGATCGTTAATGTAAATGAGAAAGAGAGTAGGAGACAGTATGGAGCCTTGGGGTTCACCGGCGTTGATAGTGAAGGTGTTAGAAAGAAATCCGTCGACTGCCACTCGTAAAGAACGCTCTCTGAGGAAACATGAGAGCCACAAACAGAACTTTTCCGACATACCATAAGAACGTAGCTTAGCCAACAGCCCATCGTGCCAAACACGGTCGAATGCCTTGGATATGTCAAGAGCAACCGCTCGAGATTCTCCAAAGTGTTCAATTGCATTATTCCAAACATGTGTTACATAAGTCAGAAGATCTCCTGTTGATCTATTTTTACGAAAGCCGTATTGGTGATCGCTAATAATGTTGAATCCTTTGAGATATTTTAGAAGATGCTGATTGATAGCCTTTTCCATAACTTTCGATATTATTGAAAGCAGTGCGATTGGTCGGTAGTTATTTGGCAAGGTCTTCTTGCCTTTTTTAGGTATCGGCTGAACTGTAGCACACAGCAGGAAGGAAATATTCCCTTTCTGTAGGATAGGTTGAAGAGTCTACAGAAAACTGGTGTTAGTTCCCTCGCACAGATTTTAAGAACTATGGCAGGTATTCCGTCAGCGCCAGAAGCCTTTTTGGTGTCTAGCTCCTTGATTGCACTATGGAAATAGTAGGTGGTGTTTTTCCTTAGAAATCGACAGTAGAATGTGAAGCAAAGAGTTTAGCCAACAAGTTCGCTTTCTCAACAGGTGTCGTTGCAATAGAATTATCTGGCCGTGTGAGTGGTGGTATGGTGGATTTGGTGAAATTTTGACTAACTGCCTTAGCGACCGACCAAAAGGACCTTGAATTGCCGGGACAGGCGAGAAGTTTGTTTCTAATCCGTTGGTTGTGTACCTCCTTGGTTTCGTCGATAATTTCTTTGCATCTGTTCCTGGCACGAACAAATGTGTTACGATTTATGGTGTTAGGATTTTCGCGCCATTGTCGGTATGCAAGATGTTTAGAAGCAACAGCTTCTTTGCATTTTCGGTCAAACCAAGGCTTGCCGTTGGAAGGGCATTTCGTCGAAAAAGGGATGTAAGCCTTCATACCGGCCAAAATAACATCGGAAACCTCCCTGGCGCAGTCAGATGGGTCGTCGGATCGAAACAAACGTCTAACCAAGGGAAAGTTCGAAAATATTCCATGAGATCTTTCCATTTAGCAGACTTGTAGTGCCAAATCTTGCGCGGTTTAGGCGCCTCTCTGTCATTGATTGGTAGAATACTCGATGTCGAAAGTAGTTTATGGTCGGAAGAACCTAAAGGTGGATTTACGCTGACTGTGTAAATCTCCGGATTGGTGGTTAAAAAGAGATCAAGAAGACTGGCAAACTCTCCGCCTCGATCAGGGATCCGTGTTGGTTCGCCAATAAGCTGAGTTAAGCCACAACTGATTGAAAATGATTCGGCTTCACGACCTTGTTCGTCGGTAGTATTTGAATATTTAAGCCAGTTGATGTTCTGGACATTAAGGTCGCCCAGGATGGCAATTTCGGCATTTAGATAGTTAATTTGTAAATGATCGATAGTGTCTGCAAGGGAAGCGAAAAGTGTTCTAAAGTTAGTATCACTTGGTGGTCGATAGAGGATACAGATGAACCTTGTGGTTGGTCGAGTCGTTATTTTCAACCACATAACATCAAAAGTTTGGGGGCTCCAGAGCCCCTTCTCGCTGACAAGAGAGGTTGCTTCTGAAATAAAGACAGATTCCAAAGTTACGCCTAAATCGGGAATAAAAGTCGTACCCAGGATAAAGTGTCTAAACAATTGTCAGCAATAATATAATAAACATAAGGGGTGATCAGTTGTTTAAATTTTTATTCCTAGTAATCAAAAGTGGCTTAAAATACCGACTAGCCTTTTATCAACTTTGTATCTTATTGTATTTCTGAGTTCTGTCATAACTATTCTTAGAATAAACCGACTCAATGGAAATTTTTAGGCACGTCGAAACTTGAATAGTCAATTTAATTTTACAATCTCATACAAAACCTACAAATGTGGAGCAATAATACGAAATCAAGAACAAGGAACAATTTCAAGTCCTAACTTTCCGAATAATCCAAGTACAACAATGGAGTGTTCATGGCTAATATACGTCGAAGCAGAACATAGAATAAAATTAAACATAACAACTTTAAACCTAGGAAATGATTGTGATAAAAGTTATTTGATTATATATAATGGAGTATCACCCGATAAACCTAGAATTGGGATGTACTGTAAAAATACAAAACCTGATTTAATTATTACCGAAGGACATGGTGTACTTATTGACTATAAGTATGAAATAGGTGGAGACGGGTCTTCTAAAGGTTTTTCATTAAATTATGAGCCAGAAATTCATGGTAGGTATAAATGACCCGTTGCAAATGTGTAACTATGCATACAGGAGCGCGAAACCATGCAGCTAATTGTGAATGAAATTATGCAATAACAAGTACCTAATGCAAATAGTTGCTTGATTTAGAAATAAGTTCTTACCCAAACAGTTCAACTCGATATTTTAATTTGGAACTGTTTTGCGTTATTATTTAATTTTTACTTTCCTTGTTAAAGGGTAAAAAATCACCCTCCTAGTTTCCCATTTTCGTCAGTATGTATATCTGGATGTTGGTTTTTTGGCCCTGTAATTTCCGAACAAGGCAACAAATGGACAGACCGACTCGCGGAACGACGGAACTTGAAAACCATATTTTCCGTGGCCTGGGAACGTTGTAATTTGACGAATTCCAAAATCACGGATGAATTATTTTAAGAACACCATATTTTCCTTAGCCAAGAAAGTGATTTACCTAATATTTTCCTTGTAGACATGCAGTTCTAAAATAAACACTAAATTTGACTACCTTACAGTAAAAAAATAACTTAATACAATCACACAAAATGGTGAAAACGTTAATGAAGAAATTGAAAGTAATGAAAAAATAATTAATTTTCTCATTCGTTGACTCCAAAAACCTTAAACATGATATGTACTAGGCAACCTCTCTAGCTTCCTCTCAGTAACTCTACCCAAAAATATGTATATTACTCTAAATAATATGCTTAAAATTAGGTCATTACCTTAACTAAAAACCTGAACAAATGCTCGTAATATTATTGAAACTATACAATACTTAACAACCCCCACCCTTTTCACCCCCTCACCCCTGTTGAATTTGAAAATGGTAAAAAAATAATTTAAGATTTTCTGACTTCAAGAACCCTAAGAAAGACATATAACACGATATATACGAAGCAACCCCTCTAACTTCCTCCCGAACGCTTTTAACCCCTTTCAAGTTTAATTACAAACAATTATGCATAAATTTGTTTATTATCTCAACAAAAAAAAAACAGAAAAAATTACCATAATACTAATAAAAGTATATAAAAAAAAAATTTACACCCACCCTTTCACTTCCTTTACCTTAAGCGATATCGCTCAAATACTATAGGTTTCATCTCTTGTATTATTTTTATACCAAATTTGAAATTGATATCCGATTTCGTTCGAGAGTTATCGTGTCAACAGACCGATAGGCAGACAGACCGACGAAAGTGGGTGACTATGTTTTGCGCGATCTAGAAACTTGAAAACGTGAAAAAAAGCAAAAAATCGGAGGCGGATTTTTTCACGAATACGATACTTTCGTTTAGCAAAGAAAGTAGAAACAATGATTTTTAGGATGTGGTGGTATCTATCATCAACAGTCCGACATAATTCAAACACCGAATTATGGCAAAGATTACCCAAATAACGCCGAATGTCTCTGGGAAATCCGAGCTGAAGATGGCAATTTGGTTAAGTTAAAATTTTACGATCGATTCTATATTGAAGAAAGTGAAAATTGTGCCAACGATTACGTAGAGGTAAATAAAGATTTAAAAAATTAAAAGAAACTCAAATTCCGACCATTCATCAAAACACACCGTCACTCTTATCCTTACAATTAGATATTTAATGAAACAAATGCCATAAAATAACTGGCACAACACTAATGACGTTTGCTGTTTTGGACGAAAAAAAAAATACGAACAGCTTTAAAATAAATTTGTATGTAAATGTATACATAAAACCATACAAGTATTTTTTTAGATATTTGAGTGGAAAGACGCAACATGGGTTTCTTTAGGAAAAAAATGTGGAAGAAATCTGCCACAAGAAACTGTCTCTACTAGTAGACAACTTAGAGTGTTGTTTAGGAGCAACGACAAGATAACTGCAAGTGGGTTTAAGGTAAGTAATTACTAATAATCTCTGTGATAAGTAACCATAGAATGAATATTCCAAATCAAAATGTTTTAAATAATTGGAAAAAATTACCTGTAGGCGACATGGAGTTGGCACTGTGGTGGTGTGTTAGAAGCTACTAAACAGAAACATACCCTTATGAGTCCGGGATATCCTAACAGCAAAAAACGCAAATTGCACGTACAAAATTACAACTAGAAATGGAAAAGGAATAGTCAATATTCAATTCCAAGATTTCATTACAGGAGAAGGTAAGTCATTTCGAAAAATATTGTGGAGTCCTGAACTGAGTTATGGTTTTACTGCTTGTCAACGTTTTTAAAACTCAACATATTTTCACTAACCATTTGCAAACACAACTACCGAAAAAAAACTATTCATTTAAAGCAATTGTATTTTCAAACAGGGGAAACATGTTCAACCAGCAACTTAACAGTCAATGGTGTTGGATTTGGAAGGAACTTTGCTACCAATCAACAAGTGTACTGTGAAAAAAATAAACCTGGGAACCAAAGATTTAGAGGTTCAGTTTTTATCACTTATTTGAATTCTCGAGCCTACTCCTGGATTCCTAGTGGTTTTAAATTAACATATAGTGATGAAAGTAAGTATAATTTTCTAATAAAAGCGGCTAGCAATATAACAATTAGGAGGCCGACGGTTAAAAGTTGAACGTCCGTTAGTTATGAAGATCTAACCATGGGAATCAATAATGAGGGCCTCTGCAGTCACGAAACAACAGGGATGTCAACTAACAAAAAATACACCTATAAATAATGTAATCGTATCTACTCTAAGCTAGATGGCTTAGTATACGTACAAAAAATCAGTATTAATTATCAGTACATATAAAAGATAATACTCTTTATTATAATGAAGAACAGACATGATTTTTGAATTCATCAACCTCAGACCATCAAAAATAAAATATAATACTGTATGTCGAAGTTAACTCTATTCCTCACTTCTGTCCCTTCCCCATCTCAATGTACAATGTCTATTATACCGTTATTTTCAGGTTGTGGAGGAAATATAACTTCCCCAACGATCATCGAAACTCCCGAAACAAACACCCAACAATCAGCTGCTATATACCGAATGTATCAACCCAGAATATCGTGCACTTGGTATATTACTGCTCCCCCTAACCAGATCCCTGTTTTAAGGTAAAAAATATAATAATTATTCCTTACATTGTTATGGTGAATAACAATTCTTTGGGTTTTATTTAAGGGGGTTTCTCGGTGTGACGACTAAAATTTGAAGCTTATTTTAGGATTTTTTTTTCGTAACAAAATATAATACAATCTTTTCAGTTTTTTTATATGTTATTATTGACATCTTAAACTATACAATTTTTTTTCTTAGTTTACTTAATAATATTTTGCTCATGCTGTTTGTGGTCAAACTGATCTCCTCAAAAAAAAGGTGGGTGGTGGGAAGCACATCTCTATAACAAAATATCCAAATTAATTATTATTCAATAAATATATCTCTATCGTGTTACCTAGGATTAGGCATTTATGTAAACAAAAAACGAAATGGCAGACTTGAAAAAAAAAATTTGTGTTTATTTTCTTGAAAATCAAGAAATTATTAATAAAAATAGTTGATTCTACGTGAGCCGATAACTAATTATATGTAGAACAACGTGTAAAAATTTTAGCCCCATAGGAAAGATAGAATTTTGTCTCTGCTTCCCACGAACCAAAAAAGAGTGATTTCGAGAAAAACGAGTTTAAAGTTTTTGTAACTGACCTTTTATAAAAAACTTATACTTACACTAATGCTATGCCTCTGCATACAGTATACCTTCCATTTCTTCAAAGTTTTCATTTTCAGCGCTGGTATAAGGGTACCAAAAGAACAATAGAGCAGGTCAGATCGTTGCAGCTGCCGTGGGCCGAGTGGCAGGTTACTACGACGCGCTCCCTTCTATATGCTATAACTTCGTAAACATTTAAAATTGGGGTCTGAAATTTTTACAGTATACTCTCATTATATTTTACTTTAGAAATATGTAAGAAAAAACAAATGGATTTTTTGAAGCCGTCACACCGAGAAACCCCCTTAAAATCAATCAAACCAACTTCTATCTTATTTTAGTATTCACAAATTGGATATGTCCTTAACACTCAACTGCTTAGCACAAACCTTGGAAGTATACGACGGCCTAGTGGTCCAGCAATCAAAAAGATTAGCTACACTTTGTGGAAAAATTGAGGACAGCACTAAGCCCATCCCTTCCAAATCTAACACCATGTTAGTTAAAATAGAATCTACACCGTTTAATTTTGAAGGATTTCAAGGAGAAGTTTATTTTACTTATGGTAATAATAATAATTTAATATCTATAAAAAAATATATTTGGTACAAGGTTACTGATTATACAGGGATCATCACTCTAACTCGTTTATTTGAAAAGTTAGCAAAAATGTTAAATACGGCAGATTTTTTTACATGCGTCTCGTTTTTGATATATGAAACAAACTTTAATTTTTATTAGTTTTATAAAACTTTTAATGACAGAAAGGCCAATACAGTAATACCCCGCTTTACGCGAGGGATACGTTCCGAAAAAAATCGCGTTAACTGAAATTCGCGTATATCGAGGTTTATGATTAAACATAGTCAAAATTTAATACAAAAAAATACAAATCATTTTAATCAATCACTTTCATTCTAAGAACACTTTATGCAATACATACTCTTATTTTTTACGGAAAAATACATCTATTGTCTTTTGGGTAACGTTTTGTTTACGTTCTTGTAAAATACGTTCATAACACTGTTTTTAATTGTTTGACACACGGTCAAGACACGGTCATCATTATTGTCTATACTCTGCAATATGTCCAAACCTGAATAAATTTTTGAAAGTGCATTTTGTATTTCCCCTGAAGATAAAACTTTCTCTTCTACTTGTTCTTCCTCATCGTAGATAGGATTATTCTGTAACTCGATCAGATCTTCATTGCTAATAGGATCGTCGTGCGTTGCTACAAGTTCTACGAGATCTTCTACCGTGACATCTTCAAGTTCAGACCCCTCAATCATTGCAGCAATGTCTTCAAGCACTTGTCTCTGCATCTGGACAATTCTTCTAGGTGCTTCCACTACATCTGGCCAAAGATTACGCCACACCCCATTCATACAACTCATTTTAACTTCCTTCCAAGCCTCTTCTATGTTGTGAATAGACTTCATAATGTTGTATGACTTCCACCACTCTCGCATAGACTGTCTTCCTTCCCCGTCAGTTTCATGAATTAGTTGGCTAAAAGTGCGGCGATGGTAATAAGCTTTGAAGTTTGCTATTGCTCCCTGGTCCATAGGTTGTAATATTGACGTAGTGTTTGGTGGAAGGAACTTTACGTACACTTTTAAGTCTCTGGGCGTATCAAGTGAGGTTGGATGTCCTGGGGCATTGTCTAAGAGTAATATAACTTTAGGTTCAAGCCCATTTCGGTCACAGTATGATTTGACTGATGGGCAAAAACTATTAGAATACCATTCTTGAAAAATTTGCCGTGTAACCCACGCCTTTCTGTTTGATCGCCACACAACTGGTAGACTTGTCTTGTCTGTGCCTCGCATTGCACGGGGTGTTTCTGAATGGTACACTAGTAAAGGTTTCAGTTTGAAATCACCAGTGGCATTACCACCCAGCAGAAGTGTTAGTCGATCTTTCGCAGCTTTGAAACCACTGGCTTGACGTTCTTCCTTAGAAATGAATGTTCGAGATGGCATTTTTTTCCAGTAAAGTGCGGTCTCATCAACATTGAAGATGAGACAAGCAGGAATTTTCTCTCGTCTAACGAAGTCTTGAAACTTGTCTGGAAACTCAGCTGCAGCTTGAATGTCCGCGCTGGCCGCCTCGCCTGTTATGTGGATATTGTGAAGATTAGAACGCTGCTTGAACCGATGGAACCAGCCTCTGCTGGCAGCAAAAGTCGGAGTGGCACTCCCTTCTCCTTCTTTTGTTTTCAGCATCTCATACAAAGATTTTGCTTTTGTGCATATGAGATCTTGACTTAGTGGTGTGTTCTTCTTATTCAAATCTTCGATCCAGACTGACAGTAATTTCTCCATTCTTTCTAAGATAGATGATCTCGAACGAGAAAGTTTTGTTGCACTTATAGGTGTTGAACCTTCGCTGGAGATTTTAATTTTTTCCCGATTTTTATAAATCGTTCTCACAGTCGATTCTGAGAGTCCAAAATCTCTCCCAACAATTGTTGCTTTGCCTCCATTTTCCATTATTCTTAACACTTTCATCTTCAATTCCAAAGTGACGCTTTTACGCTCTTTTTTCTTTACAGGCGGCATTTTTAACGTAGGGTTAAATTATGTATGTATGTATCTCCAATAAATATTAAAACAAAACTGCCAGCCGACCGAACTAACATTACGGAACAAATGAACACACGAAACGAACGAGGAAATCCCCATAGAACAAAGTCGAAGGACAGGGAATTCCCAATTCTTCAAAGAGAATATTCAGAGAAAGCGGGGATCCCCCCGCGACCATAGAGAAGTTAATGACTACATGAGCGCGAAATTTGAAATTCGCGTTATAGTGAAACCGCGCGTAACGGGGCCGCGCTAAGCGGGGTATTTGAAATTCGCGTTATAGTGAAACCGCGCGTAACGGGGTCGCGCTAAGCGGGGTATTACTGTATATATATATATATATATATATATATATATATATATATATATATATATATATATATATATATATATATATATATATATAGCGTTATTATTCAGCATAAAGTGAAAAAACTTATTTTCTAATTTTTCCCAAGTTGCCTATGCCCGTCTGATAACGCAAATTAACACTGGCATTCTGATGTTAAAAATTTTGACAGCAGTGAATCAAAGTAAGTATAAGTATAAAAATATTTTTTTGGAGAGTGGAAAACGGCATATATACGAAATAATTATTGATAATGGTTATAATAAAAGGCAAGCACAATGGGAATATACAAAACTTTATGAAAGGCAAAGAAAATTCCCCCTTAAATATGAATGCAGAACCACACCCTAGATGAAACAATGTTTAAATGGAACAAAATAAAAACAAAAAGATGTGAAAACCACCACCAACCGGGAAGAAAAATATAAAAAAGAAGTTTGTGCAAGTTGAACGAGCGCAATTAGTGTTCCGTACGTTGATTGCTTTTAAAATAAAAATTATTGTTACGGAGGTATAAAATAATCAGTGACTTCACAAAACGCACCCCAAATGACTTTTCAACAAAGTTTGTTTTCAATCTTTATTGAAAGCTGATGACCTTGAAATTTTTGTTTGGTTTGTTTAGCAGATAAATTATTAAAGGTAAAGCACTCGTGATAATTTTCTTTCAATCTACACCCTGTGGAGAATATTCCAGAATTTTTTCAAAATTTTTTGATCAGTAGTTTTCGAGATAAAGAGGGACAGTAATTTTTCACGGTTTTTTAAAAACAATACAAAGAAAAGTGTGCGCAAGTATTACATTATATATATTTTTGAACTTTCATTTAACACCCCACTCAATGACTAAGTAAAAAAAAAATTTTTTCCACCCCCCAAAAATAACCCCTTAAGTCAAAATCTAACTTTCAAAACGACACGGCTCTGATGAGACCATCAATTCCTATATTAGTACCAAATTTCAACTTTCTATGTCAAATAGTTTCGGAGAAAATCGGGTGTGACAGACAGACGGACGGACGGACGGACAGGCATTAAAATGATCTTATAAGTGTTCCGTACGGAACGGAGAATAACTAATTCAAAAAAGTTCATATCTTAAAAAAAAAAGACTGTCACTAGTTTCCAGGACACAGTGGTGATTATAAATAAGATTTCAAGCTTATTTTTCATACTTTTAGGTCCTTCGGTAGGATGTGGAGGTACAATAAACCTGACGGACACAAAATACCTAAGTGCTCCAAACAATTTACCGCATATGGACTGCCATTGGACAATCATTGCACCCAGACACAAAAGACTTCAATTAGAGTTTACAAAAATCCAAATTTCTGGAGCCTGCAATAATCCTGTTAGAAATCACACATATTTCTGCACATGTTCTTATATAGAGGTAAACTACCTTTTCATAATATGTTTAATATTGTACTTATGTTAACAACTGGTACGCGTATTTGCTTGGTACTTTCATCGCGAATTGAAGCTGTGATTTGTAAATTGTAAATATTACTCTTTTCATCATTTCATGATTTTTTTATGAGCGTGCTGCAACACACACCGCTTTGGGAGGAATTAAGCGGGCTACATCCATCGAACACTCTCCATGACAATAACACGTAAGCTGAAAAGTTTTTGGTATGACACATAAATATCGACTTTTACAAAAAATCCATATGAGTTTTAGAAAGTACCAACCTTCAAACGATACGTGTCACTATTTCATGACATTTCGACGATTAGTTTACAAATTACAGTGATTTTAGTGACGTTACTTTTGATATTTTCAAAACAATGGAAAAAATCGAATTTCATGTGTCGATTAAACCCTGTTTTTTGATGCCAAAAAATACCGTTCAAGCAAAGCAATGACTTGATAATTGTTACGGGGACTCTGTCCCTAGAAAATCACTCATCATTTACTGGTATGTTGAAGTTAAACGCGGTCGTACAGATACAAATGATACTGAACGCTCTGGACGCCCAAATGAGGTGGAACAACAACAAAACCGTAAAACATAAAAAAAAAAACACAAAATTGTTTTGGATGACAGTAAAGTGAAATTGCGTGAAATAGCTGACACCTTAAAGATATCAAAAGAACATGTTGGTCATATTTTGCATGAACATTTGGGCACGAGAAAGCTCTGTTCGAAATGGGTACCGCGTTTACTCACAGTGGACCAAAAACAACAACGTGTTAATGATTCTGAGCGCTGTTTGGACCTGTTAAACGCAATAAAAAGGATTTTTTCATGCGATATGTTACAATGGATGAAACATGGATCCACCACTACACACCGGAATCAAATCGGTAGTCAGCTGAGTGGACAGCAGCCGATGAAAGCCGTCCGAAGCGACCAAAGACACAACAGTCGGCTGGGAAGATTTTGGGCCTCTGTATTTTGGGATGCACATATAATAATTTCCATCGGCTATGCTGAGAAGGGAAAAACCATCAATAGCGAATATGATATAAAGTTATTGGTGCATTTGAAGGCAGAAATCGCAAAGCAACGGCCACAAATGAACAAGAAAAAAGTGTTCTTTCATCAAGATAATGCACCGTGTCACAAGTTAATCGTTACGATGGCAAAATTGCACGAATTGAAGTTCGAATTGCTTCCTCATCCACCGTATTCTCCAGATTTGGCCCCCAGCGACTATTATCTATTCGCAGACCTCAAAAAATGCTCGCAGGAAAGAGATTTACCTCCAATGAAGAAATTATCGCCGAAACTGAGGCCTATTTTGAAGGCAAAGATAAATCCTTCTACAAGAAAGATATAGAAATATTAGAAAAGCGTTGGACAGTACGAGTATTATGCGAATTTTTTCTTGTTTTTGCCTGAAATAATGATAAAATTGCATCGTTACTTATAGTCAAACACATAAGGGGGAAGAAGGGTGTTAGAGGGGTTATTTCGAATATATCGTGTTATCCTTTTCAGAATTCTTAGAGTCTAAGAATGAGGAATCTGAAAATGGCGTTATTTTTTCAATATTTCCAATTTTAACAAAAATGAGATTTTGATTGAAATGTTATGTTTTAGTTGTAAATATTTCTGAAGCCGTTTTTCTGCTTAATTTTTCTTTTGTGATTAATATTATCATCTTAAAGTACCTATCACTTAAAATATCGAGTAGTAATGCTTTTAAGAAGTAGGAGAAGTAAAGTTTAGTATTTATAAAATCACTTTACAAGTTTTTAGCATGATATTCATAACATGTAGCTCTACCTAGAAATAAACTAAACACTAGAAATATTTTTGACAGGTGAGAGATGGTGGGGGGCCTTTCGCAGATCAAATGGCAAAACTATGCAGTAGTGATACTAATACAAAAAGAACATTTACCACCTCTTGGACAACAGCTTATATTAGGCTCTATACAGCAGTAGCTCAAAATGACATGTTCAGTGTGACTATAACACCCGTTGAATGTAAGTTTAGATAAGAAACTAAGTTTTAAAGAAGCTTCGTCCATAGAAATCTAGATAAAATAAGGTTTTAAAATTTGAAACTCATCAAAATCTACCCTGCGGTTTTGGAAATATACGCATTTAAAAAAGGTACTAAAAGGTCTTTTTTTAAGAATGCATTTGATACTCTTATACCTAACATAAAAATTTAATTAATTTCATTACAGTTGCTGTAATTTCTTGATACAATTAATAATTCTTACTTTTTTACAGCCAAGTGTGGTTCTTCAGAATTATCAGTAACAAATGACCGACAAGTGTTAACATCCCCAGACTATCCCAACAATTACCCCCATGAAATTAAATGTACTTGGGTGTTGACGAACTCTAACACACAAGGAAGAATTACGTTATATTTTGAAGACTTTGATTTACTCGATGAACCATCCAGTCCGACTGACTCTTGCGACGATGACAGAGTATTGATCACAGATGACCCTAACAGGCATATTATTACTGAAGGATATGGACCGCGTGCTAAATTTAATGTTCAAACACCGACGGTACGTAAATTAAAACAGAGGACTAATACATCACTATCTTTATCCTGGGTACGATTTCTATTCCCGATTTAGGCGTAACTTTGGAATCTGTCTTTATGTCAGAAGCGACCTCTCTTGCCAATGAGAAGAGGCTCTGGAGCCCCCAAACTTTGATGTTATGTGGTTAAAAATAGCGACTCAACCAACTACAAAGTTCGTCTGTATCCTCTATCGACCACCAAGTGATACAAACTTTAGAACACTTTTCACTTCTCTTGCAGACACCATAGATCATTTACAAATTAACTATCCAAATGCTGAAATTGCCATCCTGGGCGACTTTAATGTCCACAACATCAACTGGCTTAAATATTCAAATACTACCGACGAACAAGGTCGTGAAGCCGAATCATTTTCAATCAGTTGTGGCTTGACTCAGCTTATTGATGAACCAACACGGATTCCTGATCGAGACGGAGAGTTCGCCAGTCTTCTTGATCTGTTTTTAACCACCAATCCGGAGATTTACACGGTCAGCGTAAATCCGCCGTTAGGTTCTTCCGACCATAAACTACTTTCGACATCGAGTATTCTTCCAATCAGTGACAGAGAGGCGCCCAAACCGCGCAAGATTTGGCACTACAAATCTGCTAAATGGGAAGATCTCATGGAATATTTTCGAACTTTCCCTTGGTTGGACGTTTGTTTTCAATCCGACGACCCATCTGACTGCGCCAGGGAGGTTTCCGATGTTATTTTGGCCGGTATGGAGGCTTACATCCCTTTTTCGAAGAAATGCCCTTCCAACGGCAAGCCTTGGTTTGACCTAAAATGCAAAGAAGCTGTTGCTTCTAAACATCTTGCATACCGACAGTGGCGTGAACATCCTAACACCATAAATAGTAACATCTTTGTTCGTGCCAGGAACAGATGCAAAGCAATTATCGACGAAACCAAGGAGGTACACAATCAACGGATTAGAAACAAACTTCTCGCTTGTCCCGGCAATTCCAGGTCCTTTTGGTCAGTTGCTAAGGCAGTTAGTCAAAATTTCACCAAATCCACCATACCACCACTCACACGGCCAGATAATTCTATTGCAACGACACCTGTTGAGAAAGCGAACTTGTTGGCTGAACTCTTTGCTTCACATTCTACTGTCGATTTCAAAGGAAAAACACCACCTACTATTCCCATAGTGCAGTCAAGGATGCCCGATATTGTCTTCAGACAGCGTATCATAAAACGTATTTTGATGAAGCTAGACACCAAAAAGGCTTCAGGCGCTGACGGAATACCTGCCATAGTCTCAAGAACTGTGCGAGGGAACTAACACCAGTTTTCTGTAGACTTTTCAACCTATCCTACAGAAAGGGAATATTTCTTTCCTGCTGGAAATGTGCCACAGTTCAGCCGATACCTAAAAAAGGCAAGAAGACCTTGCCAAATAACTACCGACCAATCGCACTACTCTCAATAATATCGAAAGTCATGGAAAAGGCTATCAATCAGCATCTTCTAAAATATCTTGAAGGATTCAACATTATTAGTGATCACCAATATGGCTTTCGTAAAAATAGATCAACAGGAGATCTTCTGACTTATGTAACACATGTTTGGAACAGCGCAATTGAACACTTTGGAGAATCTCGAGCGCTTGCTCTTGACATATCCAAGGCATTTGACCGTGTTTGGCACGATGGGCTGTTGGCTAAGCTACGTTCTTATGGTATGTCTGAAAAGTTCTGTTTGTGGCTCTCATGTTTCCTCAGAGAGCGTTCTTTACGAGTGGCAGTCGACGGATTTCTTTCTAACACCTTCACTATCAACGCCGGTGTGCCCCAAGGTTCCATACTGTCTCCTACTCTCTTCCTCATTTATATTAACGATCTGCTGGAAAAGACCGAGAATCCAATCTACAGCTTTGCAGATGACAGTACACTTATCTCTTCATTCACTTTGAACGCTCGGACATCGACTACTCAGACGAATATCCGCAGACAGCAGGAAGTCATTCAACTTAACAAAGACCTGGAAGAAATTCTATCTTGGGGTGACAGTAACCAAGTGGAATTTAACGCTGCAAAAACCCAGGCGGCAGTTTTTTTTCTAAAAAAGTTAACGTTGCAGAACCCGACATAGTTATGTCGGGGCACTCCATCCCTCTAACATCGTCACTCAATCTGTTAGGCGTTAATTTGGAAGTAAATATGTCCTGGCATGAACATGTTGCAGGCATAGCAAGGAGAGCTTCTCAAAAGTTGGGAATATTGTTTCGAACCAGAAAGCTTTACACTCCACTGTTAATTCTTTACAAAGCTCAAATTCGACCAACTATGGAATACTGCTCCCACGTTTGGAGCTCCGCTCCCAAGCATACATTGCATTTGTTGGATTATATCCAGAGAAGAGCTATTCGTCTGATTGGACACCCGGAACTGACCGACGGCCTTGATTCGCTGGAACATCGAAGAACGGTTGGCGATTTGAGCCTATTCTACTGGGAGGAATTCCCAGAGCGGTGCATATTAGAAGTACACGTCGCGCTAATACTTCACATCCGTATGAGGTTCAGCTTGTTACTCCTCGTACAACGCTTTTCAAGCAGTCTTTTATATGGAGAACATCATACCTTTGGAATAGTTTGCCCAGGACTGTGTTTCCCATCGAGTACAATCTACAGCGATTCAAGAACAACGTGAATCGCTTTCTCCGCACACGTGTCGTTCCTGTAGCGCTTTAGGGACTTCCCTGTAGCACGTGTGCTAGACCCATAAAAAAAAAAGTGGTTTTAATGCGAAAACTAACATATAAAGAGGTTAAATTCACCATGGCCAGAAGGCGCACACAATAATTTCAAATAATTCCTGATTTTAATTATAAATTAAAGTATAAAAAAGTCTAAGAATCCTACTGAAAACCACTTATTTCTATTAACAGTATTATGTAAAAAAAAATGGAGATAATTTTTAAAATATTGCTTGTGGTGTCACAATAAAAGTGCATGATTCAACAATAACTACACTTTTGGGATTATAAAGACCTTTCCATTGCCTCATTTCATCCGCTATAATGAATTTTCACTTAGTGGAGTTAAATACTCTACATAAACCTCTCTAGAACCGAATTTGTAGTCAAAAATACACAAATTCGGATTTCTACAGGGTATTTGCAGAGAAACAGTCTCAATTTTGATTCATGCTTCTCCTTAAATGTAGAATTGTGTAGAAGCTCCTTCTGATAATCAAGTTTCGCTCTTGCTGTGTAGTCAAAGTTATTAAGCTAGTTTTTATTTCATTTATGGCAAATAGCGACGATATAAAACGTACCCAATAAACAATTTGACCCCTCAAATCCTCCATTTTGCTTAAACTCTTGCAACCGCAGTAACGTAACATTTACCTTTTTTCCAGTATAATAGATTGTCCTACAATCAGTTTAGCTTTTGTGGGAAGGCCCAAAAACCTTTTGATTTATATTCCGCTGGAAACAGTCTGACAGTGTCATTCATAAGCTACCCCTCAAGCAAAAAGGGTAAAGGTTTCAAATTAACGTATGGGGCATCAGGTAACTATTACTAAAAAAAAATGCAAAGTTATAAATGTAGTTATTTAAGTTCCAAATAAAGATTATATTTATCCAGATTAATTTTTTGTTAAGTGCACCATTCTAGAGTGTAATAAGTGATAAATTAATAGTAAGGGTGTCAATGGTTGACAGTTCTGAACTACTAAACTTTGATACTGCTTCAGTGTGCAATTAACTTTAAAATGATTTGGATAGATGTATGCACTATACATCTTAACGTGGCATCTAAAAGCAGTTGAATTTTTTTAGGTTGTAACAGAACTATCATCGCAAATGAAGGAAGAGTTCAAAGTAGTTATACGGATAAGAATAACTGCATCATAACTATTACCGCTGATACAAATAGAACTCTATCAATCTACTTTTTGTCATTCTATATTATATACTCTGATGTCAACTGTACTAACAATGGTTTAGAGGTATTTATGTTCAATTTTAAAAGCCTCCTGACTATTTGCCATTTCATTTTACTTCGCTTACTAAGGGGGAGTACTATGTTCATCAAAAAAGTCATCATCTAAAATTATTGCAACTCTTCACATTTTAGGATAATGAAAGACAGTCCCCGATTTCTGTCGATCTGTCTGTTGTGGTACATATATAGCATTTGAAGCAGGAAAAGAACCTATAATTTTTGATTGATATAGCCTTAAGGACAGGGGGTGAAAGGATAAGGGATAACTTTGGCAGATTTTAAAAATTATTATGGAAATTTGCCTTAGTTTTTGGTTGAAATAATGAACAAATTTTAAGCATACTTATTTATAGTTAAATATATAAAGGTCTAAAGGGGTGAAAAAATGGGTAATCGGGGTTTGCTATATATATATATATATATATATATATATATATATATATATATATATATATATATATATATACATACATACATACATACATACATACATATATATATATATATATATATATATATATATATATATATATATATATATATATATATATATATATATATATATATATATATATATATATATATATATATATATATATATATATATATATATATATATATATATATATATATATATATATATCTCATATTATACCCTTCTTCTTGTATTATACCCAGAACTCTCCACAAGATCCTGGGAATCAGCAATTCTGAAAATTATATGGTTTTTTTCATTATACCCAATTTTAACAGAAATAGTATATAAAGCATAGTATCAGGTTTCAGCTGTAAGAAACTCTGGACCCATTTCCTACTCACCTCTTATTAGTGTTCCATACGGAACACTTATAAGATCACTTTGGTGTCTGTCTGTCTGTCACACCCGATTTTCTCCGAAACTATTTGACATAGAAAGTTAAAATTTGGTAATAATATAGGAATTGATGGCCTCATCAGAGCCATGTAGTTTTAAGAGTTAAATTTTGACTTAAGGGGTTAGTTTTGGGGGGTGAAATCTGAAGTGAAAAAAAAAAATTGTTTACTAGGTCATCGAGTGTGGTGTCAAATGAAAGGTTGTGAAAACACGAGTGAAAAATATATATATAATGTAATGTGCGCACTTTTCTTTCTATTATTTTTTAAAAATCTCGAAAAATCGCTGTCCCCTGCCTTTTCTCGAAAAGTACTTATCAAAAAATTTTGAAAAAATTCTGGAATATTCTCCACGGGGTGTAGATTGAACGAAAATTATCACGAGAGCATTACCTTTAATAATTTATTTGGTATATAAAAAACAAAAATGTCAAGGTCATCAGATTTCAACAAACAAACTTTTTTGAAAACTCATTTGGGGTGTGTTTTGTGAAGTCACTGATCATTTTATATCTTTGTAACAAAACTTTTTATTTCAAAAGCAATCAACGTAAGGAACACTAATTGCGCAAGTTCAACTCGCACTTGACCGGTTATTTGTAATTAAAACCTAATGATAAAATACCTACAGCCGATAAAGTGAGAACGTGTCGACAATTGCTCAATAAAAAATAAAAGTTCTTTACATCATTCAATAGTAAAGGATTGTTATTAAAATATTAATGATTCAATAGTTCATGCAATCCTCATCAACGTCGATGATCGCCTGGTATCTTCGGGGCATACTTTCGACGAGATTTTCTGCATATTCTTGAGAAAAAAATTTCCAAATTGCCTGAATTTGCTGCGACAACTGCTTTACTGTGTATACCTTTTTACTGCGTAGCTTCTGCTGGATCTATGACCACACGTTCTCGATTGGATATGCATCAGGCGACTGAGATGGCCAATTCAGTGTGACGATACCGGATTCCCCTTTTCACTAGCTACACGTTTTACACCGATGTTTGCGGTCGTTATCCTCTTGAAGAATCCAGTCCTCATTTTTATCGACAAACTACCGTTTGGCGGTACTAATGCCTACTTGTAAATCTGAAGCATTTTTAAAAAGGGGAACAAATTTAAATTGGAGGCTTACAGACCCATCAGTCTGGTATTGGTACTATACAAAAACCTCACTAGAATCATAACATATAGATTAACCAACAAACTAGACAGTTATCAACCACGTGAACAAGCGGGATTTAGACCGGGATACAGCACTTTGGACCATCTGCAAATAATTAGAGTACTAGTGGAAAAAGCAAATGAATATAAGGTTACCTTGTTGATAGCAATGGTTAACTACAAATAAGCATTTGATTCGGTAAAGATATAGTCAATCCTTAACACCTTAAGTAACAGCAGAGTCGATGAAAAATACAAAATTCTTCTTGAATACATATATAAAAATGCCACATCACAAATAATGCTTAAAGAAAAAACAAATAAAATCAAAAAGAGGAATTACACAAAGCGACTCGATATCACCAACGGTGTTCACGCTAACTTTGGAAGACATGTTCAAATCATTAAAGTGGGGAAATAAAGGAATGGATGGTGAACGATTAAATCATTTAAAGTTCGCAGATGTCACCCTGATCGCCAACACAAAAGAAGAATTACAAGAAATGCTGATGGAATTAAATAACAACGCTCAAGAAATAGGTCTAAAAATAAACTTCACCAAAACTAAATATTTGAATAAAAGTGAAGCTAACAGCCAGGAAAAGAAGGTGAAAAACTAGGAAAGGTACAAACATTCATATATTTAGGACAAAAAATTGAAATATAAAAAATAATTTAAAGGCTGACTTGGATAGAAGAGTCTCGTTAGCTTGGTCTGCGTTCGGAAGGTTACAATCTACATTTAAATTAGACATCCCAAATACAATAAAAGCCAGAGTATTCAATCAATATGTATTGCCGATATGGCATTGAAACATAGGCTTTCAATAAAAGTATAATAAATAAACCCCAGGTAATCCAAAGAGCAATGGAGAGGAGAATGCTAAATATTAGACTCCAAGATCGTATTCCTAACATCGAGATACGAAGAAGATCGAAAGTAACAGATGTAATACAAGAAATATGTATATTAAGGTGGAACTGGGCAGGGCATGTCACAAGGATGAATGATAACAGATGGACACGCCGTATAGTTGAATGGAGGCCTAGAGAACACAAAAGATGCAGAGGTAGATCACAGAAAAGACGGACGGACGACTTAAAAAGATTAGGACACAATTGGATGCAAAAAGCAAACAACAAAGATCACTGGAGACAACTTGGGGAGGCTTACATCCGACTATGGATGGAATAATCTAATGATGATGATGATGATGATGATGATGATGATGACTAATGCTTTCTTGTAGATCTGGAGCATTTGTTCAGCGTTCAAATTGTAGGTAAAGATGAGGAGTCTCCTAAAACCTTTTTCCCAAAAATATCCCCATCCGTGGATCTTCACATGGTGTTTCACGGCGTGCTGAACCACTCGGTTAGTAGAAATCGACCAGATTCGTGGGGTGGATGATAACAGAACCCCAAAATAAAGTTTTATTGCAAAAAAAATACATTGCTCCAGTCTAGATCTATGTTTTCTTCAAATAAAAAGTATTTGCCATTTTAGATACGAGAAAATAATGCTACTGGACCCCAATTATTAAAAGCATGTGGTGCTCGAACTCCAAGTCCGATATTCTCTAATTCAAATCAACTTTACATTCGAGCATATAACCGCAGAGGAACAAATATCTTTTCTCAATATAACTTCTTGTTCTTATCATCAGATCAAGGAAAAGGATGTGGAGGAAAACTATATAATTTTAGAGGAAAATTTTCTAGTCCTATGTATCCAAATGCTTATAGAGAAGATATTGAGTGTACTTGGGAAGTAAAAGTGCCAAGAGGATACAAGGTTGCTCTGAAATTTACAGGTAAATATTTTTCAAAAATGTTTTTGAATTTCCACAAGTTTCACTGAATAATAATTCGTCATTGCAACACTTGTTTTTAAAGTTATAAAATTCCAATTGAATTTTCTTTTTGATACAAAAATATCTCATATCAAGATATTTTAAAACAGATACTCCTCAGACATCTTAACATAGATACAAATACATTTTTTGGTATATGTACAGGGTGATCATGTTTAGACGCCCGGCCCCGATTTATGAAAAATTGTTGGATATTTATTTTTTTTTAGATGTAGAATGGTATAGTGTATGTCAGAGTATACTGATGTATTTGAAATTTGGTAGTGAAAATGACGCTGGGCGCTGCAACGCCAAACAACTTTTTTTTCTATTGACATACCTTTTGTAAAACGGCATTGGAAAGCCCTAATTTTTTTTAACATTTTTTCTTTAAACTGTTTTTTTCTAATTTGTTTTGCAAAGAAATTATGCAGCTCTAAAATATTATTTTTTGGTCATCGCGGTTGCTATGGCGTATGCCACGTTTGACGATTTTCAAACAATTTAGTAGGCGGCTGTCATACTTTAATCTGACAGCTCTTGTTTGCACACCTATTCAATTCACTAAACTAAGTAAATAGCGCGTTCATAGTTGAAGTGGTTTCCCATGCTGAAAAAGTAGATATGATTCTTATTTATGAAGAAGCAAGATGACATTCTCGGAAAGCCGTGAGACTGTATTGAGAACGTTACTATGTTTTGTTGACCAGAACGAAATTTGAGGAGCATTATGGATGCACACTACATAAAATTTTAAATTCTGCAATGCCCAGAACTTCTGGAGAGGATTGGACTTAATACTCCTCAAAGAACACTACGTATAACAAATTTGTTTCATTTACCATTTCACCGAACAAATTACGGTTTATCATCAGCACTGACTAGATCATGTGCTATGGCTAATACTATTAGTAGAGTCACCAATATAGATTTATTTAGTGATAACATTCAAACCACAAAAAATAAAACTAGACAGGTTTTGTGATGGTGCTTCAGATGAGGAACCTCCTATTATGTTTTCAGTAATATGTAAATGTTATGTTTTTCTTTTTATTTCCTTTATTCGTAAATGGCTGGTCCATTAATAAATCATTTATTTATTTATTTATTTTCTGGGCAGAAAGGTATTTCTAAAAGAAGGCATATATGGTATCAACACGATGAAGCACCACCTCATACAACTGCTACTGTTAGAGAGTATTTGAATGAACAGTTTCAACAAAAATGTATATGGGTTCGTAGCCCAGTTATTCAATTGGCACCTAAGTCACCAGACCAGATTTTTTTCTTGTAGTGGACTTTTAAAGATATTTTATATCAAACTGCGACAAATGATATTGAGCACTTAAAGGTAAAAATATCAGATGGGTGCAATACTATATCTGGAGACACTATTTATAAAGCCAATCACCAAGCGTTAATAAAAAGAAGAGAAAAATGCATGACAGCAAAAGGAAAACATTTAGAAAATTTCTTTTGATTTTTTTTTATTTTTTAAGTTTCAAAAATTTAGTTTTATAAATATGTAATAAGCTATGTAATGTTAAAAGTTATATAGTTTTTTTGTGGTTTTAATAAAAATAATGTAGTCCTGGTTTTTATTGTTCAAAGATATTTTATTAAAGGAAAAATCTCAACAGCAAAGTAACTAATATTATTATAATTACTGTCAGATTAAAGTATGACAACCGCCTACTAGATAAATTGTTTAAAAACCACCAAACCTGGCAAACGTGATGACCAAAAAATAATATTTTAGAGTGCTATTGCTGCATAACTTTTTTGCAAAACAAATTAGAAAGAACAATGTAAGGAAAGAATGTTGAAAAAAAAAAACCGGGGCTTTTCAATGTCGTTTTACAAAAGGTATGTCGATGGAAAAGAAAAATTGTTTGGGGTCGCGGCGCCGAGCGTCGTTTTCACTATCAAATGTCAAATACGTCAGTATATTCCTTGACATGCACTATGCCATTCTACACTACTACAAAAATAAACATCTAACAATTTTCCATAAAGCGGGGCCAGGCGTCTAAAAATAAACACCCTGTACAATCTACTTTAAGTGAAAAATACAGTAAAAGGTGGTATCTTGACACATATATATAATATTTTGTATATAATATTAAATATATACTCACCACTAATAATGACAATTCACGGAATATACTTGTGTTCTTGTTCCTCATACACTTTGTCGAGTTGTGAATGTAAATTAATCATTTCAATCTTTTTTTTTGCAGACTTTGACATAGGTGGTGCTTGCTACAAAAACAAAGTACTTGTAACAACTGACAGTGGTGACGTTCCTGTAGAACACGAATTTTGTCCAGAGGTAAGTTTTTTAAAAATTATCCTGTGTTTAAAATATTACTAAAGAAATATTTATAATTGATAGATAACATATTTATATTAGTAGGTCGCATAGTTGCATAGATCAAGTTTGACAAAAAAAAATAAATCAGAATTTGTTTATCACCGCTTAACTTGTGTGTTAGAATAAATGATCAATACAAGAACATGGTAAGAGTATACTTACACAATGTTATACTATATTATTAGATATGCCTTTATAAAAATAGGTTATTTTTTTATGTACCAAAGTTCCAGAGGCAGAAAGGGTCAAATGAATCCCAAAAATTCTCTTAGGGGAATAAAGAAAATATTAATGAGTAGGAATGACTGAGTATATGCATTATTTATTCTCCTTTGTCTATTCTAGTAGGGACTTACAGAAATTTGGTTTAGTCCCTAACGGATAAATGTGACCTGTACAATCAACCATTATGTTCTTGTAGTCATCATCATCAAAGAATTTTGTGCAGAACTCAATAACAATAAAAAAAAAAAAAATACTGGAAAATATAGAAGAATCGTGATTAGCCTAGACTTTAACATGTCATATATTGAGGACTAAAATTTCACAAAGCCATATCTTTTTTAATTATTTCTTCTTTTTGATATTTAATTGTAGTCTACTGATTCAAGAACACAACAGTTTTTGTTCTCATTTAAAATTTTGTACTCACTCAAGCACATGTTTACTTTCTATGGTCATGTGGTAACTGTCAAAATAGAGTGCTTGAAGTTCTTTGATAGCTTTTCATTTGAATGTTGTAAACTATGACTCGTTCATAAAATATATGTGTCCTAGACTCCCACTGACTTTATTTATTGTTAATTCTGACTCATAAGTGTCACTGCGTTACTAAAGGTGAGTGCAGATTTTTACCAGAATGTTACAATTTACAACCAATAAAGCCAATGCAATTCAAAAACACATTTATTACTTATCATGAGGTATTGTGGTTGAACCGTCAATATGTAATACCATTTTAAAATGCTACTTACTTTTTAGGATACACCAGCAACTTTATACTCAAATAATGTTATTAAAGTAAAATATTACTCATCTGTAAACAATGGGGGAAATGGCTGGTTAGCACTGTTCCAAGCAGTCAAGGAAGAAAGTGACACTTTGTTGTGGTTCTAGCAGTAAAAACGATTTGCCTAAAATATATGCAAATGAGATGATTTTTTACCAGTAAAAAAGAAATATTGATTTTGATAAAACTCCTGCTGTTTTTATTTCACCTTGAAAATATTTTGTAGAAAATAACTTTCGTGTTATGTTGTAAAAAAATAAAATAGATCAATCATAGAAATATCAATAATTCAAAGAAAAACAGTAGCAAGACAAAAAAACTTTTGGTCTTAGCTCTACCTAGAATAACCTTTAAGTTCGAAATTTAAAATATTACAAGAGAAAACAGCCGACCCACATTTTTCTACAATATTTAACTATTACCTTCCAGTTCCCACTTCCAAAACTACATTTTAAGCTGAAAAGCAACCCAATTTTAGCTACAAGTTGTCCCGGGAATCTAATTTTTGCCAGATTTGTCAAAAAATTGCGCATGCGCACACAAAACAAAACAAAAAGATTAGGGGAATTTGCGCAAGCTTGCTGTAAAGCCATTTTGTTAATGTGGGGGTCACATGAGTTCAGAACACTAATAAAAGTTATTTGCGTTATTAATTTAAAAATTAGTGAATCTTAAACGCGTTAATTTATCTTTTAAGTTGTATGAAAAGAAGAAGTATAAATGAATAGTTAACGTTCTTTCAGGTGTCGTTTGAATGATAGTCTCAAACGCCTTCATATGTTTTATCTTTGTTTGCTACAGCAGAAAGAATAAGATAGGTCATTTTTTGATGCTACTCTTAGAACTTACTTTAATTCGAACTTGGCTTCAGTTGCACAGGGTGAATTCAGATATTTTATTATGTTGAACGTTGGCTCCTAAGTAATAGTGCAAAACCGTAGATCATATTGATTATGATTCATTTAACTTAAATATAACGTCAAAAAATCGTAGCACAACAAGCTTGAACCTCAGCAAAATTTTCATAGTTTTTATCTTAATTTCGTCTAAATTAAACGAATTTTCTTAAAAATGTATTGAAATTTGAAGTTATAGAATCAAGATACATAATAGCTTTCACTAAACTAGTAGTACAGAATCATAATGATGGGAGGGACCGGAATTATGACAAATCATTTTAAAATTTAACACAGGACCGGACTCTTAGTCAGAATCTTATACGGAGCTTTATTTGTGTTTTAATGTATATGTCCCATAGGCAGGTTATATGAGTTAGTTTTCATTATATATGTGCAGAGCGAAAATATCGTTAGCTTTTTTTATTATTATTATAACTGGTATGTGTCGTTAATATCTAAGGTAAAGATAAAAATTCATCAGTGTTTAATAATAAAAAGTTTATTTAAAGAAAAATATAATAAAAATATTTATTTAGCAATGTTTATCAGCAATAGCAATTTTATTCAGTCAAAATATTTAAAGTTATATAGCAAGTAAATAAAGGCAACAGCTGTATTAATACCATATTAAAATAACAGAACCTTTCTCCAGATTAAACATTTCTGAGCAAAAATACAATATTCGAGAGTGTATTGCAACAAAGGGCAATAAAATTTAGAACTTTTAAAGCTTATTTCAATATTTTTATTGGCAACTTAAAATCCTGTTATTTGTTCAATATGGAGTAAGGTTATCTTATGCGTTAAAATAAAAATATTAACGATAATCGATAATAAAGCAAATATAAGAGATCTAGAAACAAATATTATGTAAAGATTTGCAAAATCACTAAACTGTACAACATATCAACATGTTAATATTATTAAATAATTTATTTCTTAGTAAAGTTTAACAACAGTCTCACAATATCAACGTTACAATAAAGGCGCAGCTAAATATACAAAAAAAATCAGACCATAAATCCTAAAAATCACAAAATAATCGCAACTTAAATCGCTTCTTTCCTTTTTGTTTCTATGGTTATATTAAAACAAATAAAATTTATGTCTATTTATTGTAAAATATTTGAAATATCCAAGTTGCAATTGAAATAAAAAGACCCTAATACACAAGTTTCAAATTTATTAAACGCAAATTAAATACCCTACTATAAATAATACTTTTTGCTGAATGGGCACTAAAAATGTAGACAAAAAATTCCTGTTTTTGACTTTCTTGTACATTCGGTAAAACATTAGGCTACGAAGATGTTTTTTTACAAAAATAGGGAGCGATTTCACTAAACTGGCCAATAAAATATGGAATATCTTCTTTCGGATCTTAAGAATTATTCTTATAAATAACAACTGATATTAAAAATTTGGTACCAAACCTAACCAAATTGATTAACAAAATTTAGAAATTCCCATATTTGTCTCTTCAACTTACATTGATCTGACTATGCGCAAGAATTAATATATCTTTTTTCTCCTTGGGAAAGCGTAGCTCTCTTCCTGCTAGTCGGGCAGATTCTAGCTCTCTCTCAGCTTGGTTTAGCTCTTTGCGCAGTGATCCTGGACTCTCTTGCTCTCTTGCTATCCAATCTAGCGCCATTTGTGATCTCATATCGTCATCTAGCGCTCGATTAGAATAGTGTGCTACTACTTCTTGTCTACTACACTGACGTTCACGCATTGCTTTTAAACTTCCGTTCCAATGAAGTAGTTGAAATACCTTAAAAATAAATGGATATACAGTAGCTGGACCTATACCTACAAAATATTATAAAAAAAGTGGTTCATTTTTTACTTAAACGGGTTACTAGGCATAGTAGTGATACAAAGAGAATAAATAAGAAATTATGCATTTGGAGTACATTCAATTGATCAGCAAGTTCGTTACCATAACACCGCAACATCGCCGTATCTTTTTTAAAATTTCTTTGTCTATTTTATGCTATGTACAGTAATACCCTTATTCACATGAAATAGAAGGTTTTATGGCTTTGGTTAGATAAAAAGCCATGGTCTTGAAAATATGCCAGCCAAATGGGGGTGAATTTCCGACGGCATCTGTGTATGCCCTATAATACTTACTGTCATTAACTCCTGAAATTCAAGCATAGTCCGACCTTTATTGGACTCTAACATAAACCTAAATGCCCCGATTCCCGTATTGGGATTATCGGCTTCTTCTTGTTCTCCTTTAAAATTGCTTCTTGCCTCTGTAACTGCTTTTTCTATAAAATCGTCGGATATACGTCGTGAAGGATGCTCGTTGAAAACAGAATTCATTAGAGCTATCTTGGCTGCGCTGCGTCGGGCCTCAGCTTTGGTTGGACAATTCTGAAAAGCGAGTAGTATAAGTAAAAATCTCCTAGAACTACTATTACTTTTTGTCTAGGACAACTACCATAATTGACGTATTAATTAGAGCCTACCTGGAGGTACCCTAATTTTAATCATAGAACTAATCGCGATGTAGATGTCAAATATATGACAAATTCTTATATTCAGTGGTGGAACCATCGTTTGTACTCTATCTTTTTCTCCTTGCAATATCCAAATAAAGAAATTGGTGGATTCACAGCTGAATAGAAGAATTCTGCTATACATTTCTTTCGTTGAAATGAGATCACACATTAAACGTGTTGCAATCTGAAAACATGGTGCAATGCACACCCCTATAAGTAAAAATAAACTAAATAAATTTTAGTGTTTCGTACGGAACACTTATAAGATCACTTCGGCGTCTGTCTGTCCGTCCTTCTGTCACACCTGATTTTCTCCGAAACTATTTCACATAGTAAGTTGAAATTTAGCAGTCATATAGGAATTGATGACCTCATCAGAACCGTGTAGTTTTGAAAGTTAAATTTTGACTTAAGGGGTTAGTTTTGGGGGGGTGAAATCAGAAGTGAAAAAAAATTTACCAATCATCAAGGGAGGTGTCAAATGAAAGCTTGTAAAAACACAAGTTCAAAGATATATATTGTAATACTTGTGCATACTTTTCTTTGTATTATTTTTAAAAAATTGCGAAAAATCGCTGTCCCCTTCCCCTTATCTCGAAAAGTACGGATCAAAAAATTTTGAAAAAATTCTGGAATATTCTCCACAGAGTGTAGATTGAACGAAAATTATCACGGGTGCATTACCTTTAATAATTTATTTGGTATATATATATATATATATATATATATATATATATATATATATATATATATATATATATATATATATATATAATAAATATAGGTCATCAGTTTTCGGTAAAGATATAGAAAAAAAAAGTTTGTGTTGAAAACTCATTTGGGGTATGTTTTGTGAAGTCATTGATCATTTTATACCTCCATAATAAAAGCAATCAACGTACGGAACACTAGTTGCGCAAGTTCGACTTGTATAGGGTGTTTTTGATATAACAAAGATGAATTTTTTAAATTGACATGAAATTTACTTTATTCGAAAGATAATCTTATGGCATTATAATTTAAATATGACTTCTGGCATATGACGCCACGGCTGGCTCGGACGTAGTCTAATCTGGAGGTCCAATTTTCGATGACTTTTTCCAACATTTGTGGCCGTATATCGGCAATAACGCAGCGAATGTTGTCCTCCAAGTGGTCAATCGTTTCGGGCTTATCGGCGTAGACTAGCGACTTCACATATCCCCACAGAAAATAGTCTAGCGGCGTTAAATCGCACGATCTGGGAGGCCAATTCACGGGTCCGAAACGTGAAACTATGCGGTTACCAAACTTTTCCTTCAATAAATCAATTGTGGCACGAGCTGTGTGACATGTTGCGCCGTCTTGTTGAAACCACAGCTCCTGCACATCATGGTTGTTCAATTGATGAACGAAAAAGTCAGTAATCATGGCTCTATAGCGGTCACCATTGATTGTAACGTTCTGACCAGCATCGTTTTTAAAGAAGTACGGACCAATGATTCCACCAGCCCATAAAGCACACCAAACAGTCAGTTTTTCTGGATGTAACGGTGTCTCAACATACACTTGAGGATTATCATCACTCCAAATACGGCAGTTTTGTTTATTGACGTATCCATTCAAACAAAAGTGAGCTTCATCGCTAAACAAAATTCGCTTATGAAAATCAGGATCAACGGCAATCTTGTTTTGGGCCCATTCACCGAATCTACGCCTTGCTAGGTGATCGTGTGGCTTCAATTGTTGCACGAGTTGGATTTTGTAAGCACGCAAACCAAGATCTTTCCGCAAAATCTTCCATAAAGTGGATGGACACATATTCAATTCCTGTGCACGATGGCGGATAGACTGATTCGGGTCTTCCTCTACGCTACGCTCTACAGCAGCAATGACTTCTTCTGTACGCACTGTAGGACGTCTCTGTGGATGCGTATTATCATTTAGAATAAACGTGGTGCGAAAACGTTCCCTAGTTAATCGAATTAATTGCTCTGATGGACGATTATGTTGACCGTAAAATGGACGTAGTGCGCGATACGTATTTCGAACAGAACCATGATTTTCAAAATAAATTTGCACAATTTGGAAGCGTTGTTCAGGCGTCAGTCTATTCATGTTGAAATGCCAAACCAAACTAAACATAACATAAATCACTTGACAGCTGACAAAATGGCCGCCAGTTAAAAAAGTGTTGCCAACCTAAAGTTTTATACCTCTATAAAAAACACCCTTTACTTGGCCGGGTATTATTTATTGAAAATGTTAAAATTTTTGGCTCATTTCAGCTAAAAGTGACAACAAGGTAAATATTGACACGTGATTTCTTCTTTAAACCTAGGGACTAACAGAGCGATTATGCTGACTTAATATCGCAGGACGGGTAGCAAAACAAAACGAATATGGCAGATTTACCTAGTGTTTATGTTCGTACGACTGTGATGCTTTTTTATTAGTCCTATAATCCACGATAACAGCAAACATGTACGAAAACGACGTGAACCCATTATGACTTGTTTAAGTATAAGTGTGGTTTCACACAAACCACCCTCTAGCGCAACTAAGTGATTGCAAGCCGTCGTCTGGAAGCGTCATCCCTTTTAAAATTATCAAAGAAGCCCCGAACGGCTGCCGGCGGCTGAGCACAGCCACTTGGTGGCGCGACAGCGTGGTCCGTGTTAAACAGTACTTCAAAGAGGAAACATTCCGATATGCCTAGGTTATATTTTTGACGATCAGTCAAAACTAATATATCTCTTATAGTGCTTAGTCAAAATAGGTCTATGATCGATATATTTACGTTGCGTTGATATCGTAAAAAGTTCAACTTCGTTTATTTTTACCTGAAAACTGCCAAAACAAGATCCACCAGGCAGAGTGACGTAACAAACATACGGTTGAGCATTTGAGGGGACTGATTCGTAGATAACTAGGGCCCCATTTCTTAGATCGGCGCCTCTAGCTTGTTTCATTTGCCAAAATTCTTGAAGGGCTTCAACAACATTTACTAAAAAAAAAGAAAAAAAAGCTGAAAATCTATTCTGTCTCCTGGACCTTTAGAATGTGAATGACAAGCGCAATTATTTTGGCCATACCTTTACAGGCTTGGTCGCATTAAGCATTTAAGTATACCAAAAAGTTTTTAAAAGTCTGTTTCAAGAATATTTAGTTAAGGCTTAACTCTAAGCGGCAACTATCGACTTACGAGTTAAGTCCACACTGATAAGCCAAACCAAAATAATATTTAGTACTTGTAATCTGACAGCGAGGACGATTATTTGGACAATACCTGTACAAAGATAATTGTTGTATAAGTAGTGATCTGTCAACGCCTGAATACGATTTTGTATTCTTATTAGGTTCTCATCACAAAATGGTGTATGATGAACGTAAAGACGGCAACATCTCGTTTAATTTCGCAGAATGGCAACAGCAGAGAGAACGTCCTCGCGACATAGCCAGACGGCAAAAAAACTTTCAGATTCAGAATAAATTTTAGTTTCGACTGTTGACTCGATCCATTAAAAGTTTAAAAACGGGCCTTTGTACGGATAATGAACGCTGTTTTTTTTGCCCACTATGGCCGAAATTAGGCCATTAAAATGAATTTTCTCACGCTTTGATTCACGGGATCATTTAGCCTATAATTGCCCATGATCTTTGTTTGAACAACTTTTTTATTTCTTTGTTATGTTTTTGTTTGTAGATTCCGTCGATTATATAAAGAATTTAAAATGATTTTATAACATGGCCAAAATAATTGTACTCGACTTCGTTTTATAATATGGCTTCGTAGGTATTTGTAAAAACTTAATTTCGAATGAACAACATGCCACATAACAAAGTGAATTGCAATATTTTTATAAGCAGTAGCGATATTATTTAAATTTAATTATTATATTGTACCACAGCTTTTTGTGGCTCTGGGCACAACAGGTCAATAAACCCAGAGATACGCCACTGTTAGATTTTTGACCGTATCGGTAAGTCTCATTAAAAAAATCTTTAACTCCGGTTTCTTGGGTACTCAAACCCTATACAGTGACATTAAGATGAGAATCTTTTTTCAGAAACGTTTGAGGCAGTGACGTGGTTAGGTTGAAGGAACGGAGAGGGGCAGGATCGATCCCAAAAGCATTTTTTTTAACGAAAAATAGTCTAGAGACTTATATGGAGAGTGGTGCTTTCTTTCTAATCTCAGGGGTCATATATCAACTCTGAATCCAACTTGATTGCGTCACTAGTTTAAAGATATTCCCATCTTGTCTCTGCAAGCGGTCCCCCACGAAAATTTAAAATGAAATAATAAATCTTGAAAATTGATTAAAACATATCACATCATTATAATTTATTTAAGACAGGTAACTAACAGGCCAATAACTGAACAGTGTTTACTTTCCTCGCTAAGGGCAGTACTGTATGTGTATGTAAAACCATGGTCCAAGAGTTTTTCTACTTTTTGACATTCCAGGGTCCCTAAATCACAAAAAACATAGTCTCCTCTGTCTGTTTGTATGCCTATCGGGACGATAACTTCTGAACGAAATAAGATATTGATTTTAAATTTATATGTATATATATATATATATATATATATATATATATATATATATATATATATATATATATATATATATATATATATATGAAAGAAGTAGGCTGAAAAGTTTTTGGTCTGACACATAAATGTAGCCCTTTTCAAAAAATTCATATGATTTTTAGGAAGTTTCAACCTTCAAACGATACGTGTCAAAATTTCATGACATTTTGAAGATTAGTTTACAAGTTACAGTGGTTTTAGTGACGCTGCTTTGGATATTTTCAAAACAATGGAAAAAATCAAATTTCGTGTGTTGATTAAACATTGTTTTTTGATGAGAAAAATATCATTCAAGCAAAGCAATGGCTTGATAATTGTTACGGGGGCTCTGCCCCTGGGAAATCACTCATCATTTACTGGTATGCTGAATTTAAACGTGGTCGTACAGATACAAATGATGTTGAACGCTCTGGACGCCCAAATGAGGTGGTTACACCGGAAAACATAAGAAAATTCACAAAATTGTTTAGGATGACCGTAAAGTGAGACAGCTGACACCCTAAAGATATCAAATGGGTACCGCTTTTGCTCATAGTGGACCAAAATAACAACGTGTTTATAATTCTGAGCGCTGTTTGGACCTGTTTCAGCGCAATAAAAAAGATTTTTGCGATATGTGACAATGGATGAAAGATGGATTGAGTGGACAGAAGCCGGTAAAAGCCGCCCGAAGTGACCAAAGATACAACTGTCGATTGGGAAGATTTTGGCCTCTGTATTTTGGGATGCGCATGTAATAATTTAAATAATATAAAGTTATTGGTGCGTTTGAAGGCAGAAGTCGCAAAGAAACGGCCCCAAATGAACAAGAAAAAAGTGCTCTTTAATCAAGACAATACACCGTGTCACAAGTCAGTGGTTACGATGGCAAAACTACATGAATTGAAGTTCGAATTGCTTCCTCATCCATCGTATTCTCCAGATTTGGCCCCTAGCGACTATTATCTATTCGCAGATCTCAAAAAAATGCTCGCGGGAAAGAGATTTGGCTCCAATGAAGAAGTTAACGCCGAAACTGAAGCCTATTTTGAAGACAAATTCTTCTACACGAAATGTACAGAAATGTTAGAAAAGCATTGGACTAATTGTATCGCTCTTGAAGGAGGCTATATTGATGAATAAAGTCGAATTTTGCAAAAAAAATGTGTTCTAAGTAGCTAGACCAAAAACTTTTCAGCCTACGTGTTATAATACTAATATATATATATATATATATATATATATATATATATATATATATATATATATATATATATATATATATATATATATAAAGGGTGATTCATTTAGAGGTACTTTTTGTGATGGGAATTTAATTGCAGATTGCGCATGCGTCGTGTCAACTGAAGTGGCATTCCTGTTCAGTAGTGTTTGACAATTCATAATGGAAAGACTTAGCCCGGCACAGCGTCTACAAATTGTTCAACTTTATTACGAAAATGGGCGTTCTACGAGGAATGTGTATCGGGCGCTTAGAGCAACTTATGGTCCACATAATCGGCCTACCGAACGCACAATTCGCTCTACCATCAATAAGTTTGAGACCCAATTTTCATTATTGGATAATACTCGACCGAATAAACCACATCCAGCACGTAGTGAAGAAAATATAGGGGCGGTAACGGAGAGTGTACGCGAAGACCGTGAAGTGTCGATTCGTCGCCGTTCTCAACAGCTTGGCCTGTCATATTCAACAACTTGGCGTATTTTACGTAAGGATCTTTCTTTAAAAGCATACAAAATTCAACTAGTGCAACAACTGAAGCCGACCGACCTTCCGAATCTTTTCCGTTTTAGTCGTTGGGCTCTTGACAAGCTTGCAGAAGATCCACTGTTTTCGAGAAAAACGTTGTTCACCGATGAGGCCCATTTTTGGCTTAATGGTTCGTGAATAAACAAAATGCCCGTATTTGGGGTGATGAACAACCTGAAGAGGTTCAAGAGCTGCCATTAAATCCAGAAAAAACAACTGTTTGGTGTGGTTTATGGGCCGGTGGAATAATCGGTCCATATTTCTTCAAAACAGAGGCCGGCCGGAATGTTTCTGTGAATGGTGACCGTTATCGCGCCATGATAACAGACTATTTGATGCCAGAAATTGAAGCCCGTGGTCTCGACGAAATTTGGTTCCAACAAGATGGCGCCACTTGCCATACAGCCCGTGAAACCATGGCTTTACTGCGAGTGCAATTCGGCGAACAGATCATTTCACGCTTTGGACCAGTGAATTGGCCGGCTAGATCATGTGACATCACACCTCTTGACTTTTTCCTTTGGGGCTATGTAAAGTCCAAAGTCTACATGGATAAGCCAGCTACAATTGAGGCATTGGAGGCCAATATTACTCGAGTTATTGGGAAAATACCACTCGAAATACTCACGCGCGTCATTGAAAATTGGAACTTCAGAATGGACGTTGTTAACCGTAGTCGCGGACAACATTTGAAAGAAATTATCTTTAAGAAATAATTGTAAAGAATGGTTCTTTTATATGATAATAAAGATTATAAAATAAAATTGTTTTTATTCATTTTTTTTTATTTAAAAAAAGTACCTGTAAATGAATCACCCTTTATATATATATATATATATATATATATATATATATATATATATATATATATATATATATATATATATATATAGTTTATGAAGGGATATGATTACAGAGTAATCTTAAAATATTGACTTTACAACTTGTATTTAGGAGAAAACTGTACCAATTCTCTTAATGTGTTTTTTCCTTATACAGCGACGTAATCTCCTATTTCGACATCACTCAAATATCTAAAAATGTCAAGGTTCTGGTTTGTATTTCGTACATTAGCAGGCTTACTTATGGAAAAAATGTGGATTATCTTTCCTCCTAAACAATGTTGCCCCGCTCTCCTCTACACTACCAATATTGGTAAAATTTAATTTACAAAACCACAACCAATTGCCGGATAACAAATGACTACCACGTCATGCGCCCATGCCAAAATTCCTGCTGGTAACCTGAGAGTTTGCATTATTTCTCATGGTAATGTAATATATTCATCGATGCATGAGTCATAACGAAATATCTTTGTCTTCTTACATCACCGTATAATATTTTATATAAATCGCGTTAAATAAAAATAATCGTATATTAAACCTTATGAAAATTAGCAATTTAAAATATATCTCGAACCCTTTTGCAGAGGGTAATGGAAGTCACTGTTTAGCTTGATGAAAAGTTACTTTGGAAAAGGTAAAATCATGCCATTTTATTCGATACTACTAACACTGTACTACACCATATTGTCTTCTGCTCTCCCTTTCTTTGTATTAACGCTCTCCTGGATAACACCGAAAATCCAAGCTCTTTTTTTATGGGTCTAGCTACAGGGAAATCCCTAAAGCGCTACAGGAGCGACATGTATGCGGAAAAAGCGATTCACGAATTGCTGTAAATTGTACTCGGTGGGAAACACAGTCCTGGGCAAATTTTCCCAAAGGGATGATGTTCTCCATATAAAAGACTGCTTGAAAAGCGTTGTGCGAGGAGTAACAAGCTGAACCTCATACGGATGTGAAGTATTAGCTTGACGTGTATTTCTAACATGCACCGCTCTGGAAGGAATTAAACGGGCTACTTTCTTCGAACATTTTCCGTGAAAATACTTGTAGAATAGACTCAAGTCGCCAACCGTTTTCCGATGCTCCAACGAATCAAGGCCGCGGATCAGTTCCAATCAGACGAACAGCTCTTCTCTGAATAGAATCCAACAAATGCAGTGTATGTTTGGGAGCGAAGCCCCAAACATGGGAGCAGTGTTTCATAATAATAATAAATCAAAAATTTGAGCTTTATATAGAATTAACAGTTGTTGTGGAGTGTAAAGCTTTCTGGTGCGAAATAATATTCCCAACTTTTGAGAAGCTCTCCTTTCTATGCCTGCAACATGTTCAAGTCAGGACATATTTGCTCCCAAATTAACGCCCAACAAATTGAGTGACGATGCTAGAGGAATGAAGTGCCTCGAAATAACTATGTCGGGTTCAGTAACGTTAACTTTTTTAGAAAAAACTGCCACTTGGATTTTTGTAGCGTTAAATTCCACTTGATTACTGTCATCCCAAAATAGAATTTCTTCCAGGTCTTTGTTACGTTGAATGAATTCCTGCTGTCTGCGGATATTCGTCTGAGTAGCCGATGTCGGAGCATTCAAAGTGACTGAAGAGATAAGCGTACTGTCAAAGCTGTAGATTGAATTCCCGCTTTTTTCCAGCAGATCGTTAATGTAAATGAGAAAGAGAGTAGGGGCACACCGGCGTAGATAGTGAAGAAAGAAATCCGTCGACTGCCACTCGTAAAGAACCTTCTCTAAGGAAACATGAGAGCCACAAATAGAACTTTTCACACATACCAGAAGAGCGTAGCTCAGCCAACAATCCATCGTGCCAAATACGGTCGAATGCCTTGGATATATCAAGAGTAACCGCTCGAGATTCTCCAAAGTGTTCAGTTGCGTTGTTCCAAACATGTGTTACATAAGTCAGAAGATCTCCTGTTGATCTATGTTTACGAAAGCCATACTGGTGGTGCCTAATAATGTTGAATCCTTCAAGATATTTTTAGAAGATGCTGATTGATAACCTTTTCCATGACTTTCGATATTACTGAAAGCAGTGCGACTGGTCGGTAGTTATTTGGCAAGGTCTTGTTGCCTTTTTTAGGTATCGGCTGAACTGTGGCACATTTCCAGCAGGAAGGAAATATTCCCTTTTAGTAGGATAGGTCGAAAAGTCTACAGAAAACTGATATTAGTTCCCTCGTACAGTTTTTCAGACCTATGGCAGGTATTCCGTCAGCGCCAGAAGCTTTTTTGGTGTCTAGTTTCGTTAAAATACGTTTTATGATACGCTGTCTGAAGACAATATCGGGCATTCTTGACTGCACTATGGGAATAGTAGGTGGTGTTTTTCTTTGGGAATCGACAGTAGAATGTGAAGCCAAGAGTTAAGCCAACAAGTTCGCTTTCTCAACAGGTGTTGTTGAAATAGAATTATCTGGCCGTGCGAGTGGTGGATTTGGTGAAATCTTGACTAACTACCTTAGCGACTGACCAAAAGGACCTGGAATTGTTGGAACAAGCGAGAAGTTTGTTTCTAATTCGCTGATTGTGTACTTCTTTGGTTTCGTCGATAATTTGTTTGCATCTGTTCCGGGCACGAGCAAAGGTATTACGATTTATGGTGTTAGGATCTTCACGTCATTGTCGGTAGGTAAGATGTTTAGAAGCAACAGCTTTGCATTTTCGGTCAAACCAAGCCCTGCCGTTGGAAAAGCATTTCTTCGAAAAAGGGATGTAAGCTTGCATACTAGCTAAAATAACATCGGAAACGTCCCTGACGCAGCCAGATGTGTCGTCGGAACGAAAACAAACGTCTAACCAAGGAAAAGTTCGAAAATATCCCATGAGATCTTCCCATTTAGTAAATTTGTAGTGCGAAATCTTGCGCAGTTTAGGCGCCTTTCTGTCACTGATTGGTAGGATACTCGATGTCGAAAGCAGTTTATGGTCGGAAGAACCTAACGGCGGATTCACGGTGACCGTGTAAATCTCCGGATTGGTGGTCAAAAACAGATCAAGAAGACTGACGAACTCCCGTCTCGATCAGGGGTCCGTGTTGGTTCGTTAATAAGCTGCCAACGCTTGTTTGTTCTTTTACTATCATCGCTCAAACACCAGCCACCCATGCAATTATTCAGAAATGAGAGGAAGTTAAACAACCTAACAAAGACCTGGAAGAAGTTCCGTCTTGGGGTGACAATCACAAAGTAAAATTCAACGATACAATGCACTGTAACAATTTTTTCTTAAAATGCACTGTACAAATTTTTTCTTAAAAAGTTGACGTTACATAATCCAACATAATTATGTGAGGTATTCTGTTTCACTAGCATCGTTCCTCAATTTGCTAGGTGTTAACTAGGAATCAAATATGTCTGGATATGATCAATGTATACAAAGCTAGAAATATAGTGTACTAGAAGATTGTACACCCCTCACAGCTCATATTTCGCAATTTGCTATATTCCATTTAGAGCAGAGCTATTTGCCTGATTGCTAAGACAGAACTTACCAGAAACTTTTTTGCTGTGAAACATCGAAAGGTGGTGATTTGAATCTATTCTACAAGGATTGTTCAATAGAAACACGGTTAGAGCCTGAAAAGCAATTTTTATTCCACAAATATCAAAGAAATCTTTGTTACCATGCAGAATTTTTGATGCTGGCTCGTTAATATTTTAAGGTATTTGCATATCATATAGCATTGATATTGACGCTGCGTTGTTTAAAATCTTAGAGTACTACCTCGGTAATCAAAAGACAAGGTAACTGATGAAAGTTGAGATCGACATTTTTTCGCCTCTACATGCTTCCACTGCATACTTTAGCCTTTGGAAGGCTCATCACTGGCGATAATTTGGTGTGAAAGCCAGCCCCGTACCAGTTTCAGTTGTTTGCTCCTTTAAAACAATAGCTAAAAGGTCGGAAGTTCAATTCGAACGCTGCGCTAGAATTTGCTGTTAGAAAACGGTTCCGCAAAAGCCGCAGGTCTTTTTAATATTGTTGGAGATTTCTTTCAAACTCACTGAATAAAAATTGCTGTAGAGCAGGAGTGCTCAAACTTGAACTGCTGGCGATCTACCTCAATATTGTTAGACTACGATCGATCGACTCTGAGAGGCTGCAAGTAAGTGTGATGCAGGATTGTCGTCTAGGTAGGGTGTATCGTGGCATAGATATTAGTTTTCCGCACAATATGCATTTTTTTTAGTCAAGGTAAGTATACGTCTGCTCTAAAATGTCAATGAAAAAACTCATAATTATTCAAAATTGCGAGTTTATTGGTTCTTTCAAAACAAACGAGTTATAGTGTCTAAACTTAACTAAAGAGTGACTTTGGATGTTGAAGCGTGGCACTGCATGTCCTCAGCATACTTTTCATAAGATGGTACGTAATTACCGAGTGCTAATCGCAAGCATGATGACATATGTTCGTCAGTTAGTCGATTGCGATATTTTGACTTCATTTCAGAAAATGCAGACTCGCACAAGTAAGTTGACCCAAACATTGCCGTCAGTTGAAGGGCGATTTGCCTTAGATTCGGATATTTATCTTCAGATATAAAACACCAGAATCTTGTATCAGATGCTGTGGCTTTGAGATGTATATCTGATATAATCTGCACTAACTCATTTTCAACAGAACATGAGTCCATGTTAAACTAACTTGCTATTTCAGTAGCTAATTCCTCAATGTTTTTACACGAAAAAGGATAACTTATAAATGATGCGATATTTGCCAATTTACTGAAATCATAAAAACGTATTTCAAAGACGGAAAATTTTTCAGACCCTTTCTTTTCAGTTGATCTATCATAAGTTGCAATTTACTTTTGAATGCGTTTATTGCGCTAATCATCTCAATAATAGTTTTTCCTTTACCTTGAAGCTCCCAATTAATGGTGTTTGCATGCATTGTGATGTCTGTCAAAAATGCCAAATCAGTCAGCCATTTTCCGTTTTTCAGCATCTGAGTGTCATCACCTCTTTCGTCCAGAAAAGCTGTTATTTCGGGCAATAATTCTTGAAATCCTTCTAGGAATTTTCCGCGACTCAACCATCTGACGTCAGTGTGAAGAACTAAATCAGTGTGTTCAGCTGACTCACTATCTTCCAACTGCAATTTAACGAGCCGTCGTTGCAAGCTACGTGCACGGATAGAATTCACAATTTTTATTGCAATGCCCATAATCTCCTCCATGTTTAGAACTTCTGAACACAAAACTTGTTGATGTATAATGCAATGGAAGGAGAAAAATGAAGGGAAATCATCATTAGCTCGACACAATGCCACAAAACCGTTTTCGTTTCCAGTCATTGCTGGTGCTCCATCGGTTGTAATGCACACTAGTTTATATATTGGTAGCTTGTAGTTTGTTACAAAATTGAAGAAAACGTCATATATATCTTCGCCACGGGTCTTTCCTTTCAGAGGAATCATTGTCAAAAACTCTTCCTTAGCCGACATGTCATTGAATACCATTCGAATAAAAATACACAGCTGGGCAGTGTCTGTCATATCGGTGGATTCGTCGAACTGTAAAGAAAAGTATGTACATTCCATGATATCATGTTTTAGTTTATCTGCCATGTCCTGACTCATGACTTCAACACGCCTTGTGATAGTCGGACGAGATAACTGAAGTTCTCTAATAGCAGACATAATCTCTGTTTTATTTTTAAAATCTCCAAATAAAGTCTCACCCGCTTCAATAAATGCTTCCTTCACAACAAATCCATCATCAAATGGTTTCTTGTGTTTCGCCAATATATGAGATATTTTAAATGACGCGATCGTTGCAGCTTTTGACTGTTTGGCTGGTCTTGTGAACATGGTTTGTTCTTTTTTCAAACAAGTTATCAAATCACGTACTTCGTTTTCTTAATTCACTCTGTGACGGAAAATCCTTTTCATAGTTTTTTGATGCCTCTCTAAGTTCCCATGCTTAGGTATTGCAACTGATGCACGGCAAATGAGACAAATGCACTTATCCTTTACCATACAAAAGAAAAATTCGTCCTCCCAATCGTTATTAAAATGATAAGTTTTACTTTTCTTCGCCGCACTCATTTTGGACTATTTATTAATAAACTTTGTATCGATGTATCGCCTTCAAGTTACAACTCAGACTGACTCCTATTTCTGCAGGCGCAACATTTACATCAGCGCGAACGAAGTCTCGAATGTTCCCGTCAAACACGCCGCCCGAAGTTTCTAGAAAAATCGGCGGGAATCAAAAACGTGGCTTTTCTTTGACAAGTACCGCTCGTTCCTTTGATAAAGCCGCCTTTTGCCGCTAGCAGGGGGTTATTAAGATAAAAGAAAGTGATGAGGGGGTTATTCTGGCCTAATTGTGGATCGAATAAATTTTAGTAGTTTATTCATTACATTTTGTTTTAGTTACCTAAAACAAAATCTGTGAATAGTTCTATATCGGAATTTTTTTCTCGAGATCGACTCAGAAAGCACTCGCGATCGACCGTTTGAGCACCCCTGCTGTAGAGCCTCTGACTGCGTTTTTCTTTGAACGATTTTATTGGAAAGTGTTTGATGAATGTACCCTGCTTTATTCCTCCCAGAGTAGTGCAAAATAAGACTTTTAGCCTCACAAATTTTATCTATAATTATTTCAATAAGGATTATATAATTATACAAACGTTTTGATCATTTTGGAGATAACATTGTATACTCTCCTTAGTAACAAATTTAATTATTTTTAGGGATATCGTCGCGGTTTTTGAGTCCCAAATTCGAAAATCAATAGTCTTCTAAAGTTAGGAGCCCCTTGTTAAATTTATAACAAATCAAGATGATTCTACCTGTTTTATTAAGAAAATTATGAATAAAAATCAGTAGAAATGGAACAATTGCTCCCTTAAAAACCTGTAACGTCTATGGACTTCATTAAAGTTAAAACATTTTCCGTATTTAAAGATAAAAAGTAAAATACATAGAAATGCATACCATTTAGCTTTTTGTTTATAAAAGTAAGATGAGTAAATATTATATCGTACAACAAGACAAATTTTCTAAAAGCTACGTGCGTACATAACATACATAGTCATTCTTTTTTACTTTTATTGCTTGTTTTACAATATAAATATCTTTATTTAAGCCCAATTATGTTATATAAGCACCATAAACGGTTTCTATCTCGCAACATAAATTTCTGTTCTAATTGCTCTTGTAAAACCATTTTTTAACATAGTTTGGTGTAAAAATTAAAAGCACGCAAGTAGCCAGTGCCGTATTCGATTAACACAAATTAGATCAATTGTGATCACTGTACGCATTGGTGCGGACGTAGATCTCTCTGAACGAAGAAATGTAGAAGAGAAAGAGAAACAAATATTGGAATGTCGTCAATTTTTCTAAATCGATTACAGCAATTTTGGTGGGTGCGAATCAAATGGCGTGGACAGTTACGTGTAACAAAGTTGCAGTTGTGCAAACGTAAGTTTCTTAACGAAATAAGGCAGAAGGAAAAGACATCATACTAGAATGTCGTAGTCATATTTAAATTTAATTCAATTTTTCCGGATCGAATAGAAAAATTTTAGGGTGTATTCGGCAAACGTAGTCCACGAACCAAAAAAAAAAAAAAAATGTAAAGATGAAATAATACTAGATAGCCGTAGACTACTTTGGATCGATCCAGTTTGTCTAGACTGAATACAACTTGAGTAGGTTCAAGTTAGGGTAGAGAGTTATCTATGACAAAATTGTATGTGTCCAACGAAGCAAGAGAAAGACAAAATAATACTAGGATGTCGTAGTGTGACTTGAATCGGTCAAAGTTTTCTAAATCTAATACAGCAATTTTAGTGGGTTCAGGTAAAATGTTGACTTACGTCTCTGAACGAAGAAAGCTAGAAGAGAAAGGAAAAATAATAAAACTGGGATGTCGTAGTTTGTTTCGGATTGATCCTATTTTTTTGCAAGTGCAAGTAAAATGTTGGTCTTAACTTTACCCAAAGTTCTTATTTATTAACTTTTGAATTGCAAAAGAACTGTTTTATTTCAATTCTCTTTGTGGAAGACACTATTCTGTATGCGTATTACATTTTTTTCTAAGAAAAAAACAAAATGAAACGCTCCTTTCGGCTAAAAAGGCATATGCTTTTTGTACTACTCATTTTTAATAACGCCATGAAGGTAATACTCAACACTCTAACCTTAAAGACTAAGATTCCTTGAAGGTACATCGGCTAATTGATGGCGAAACGTCGGAAAGTGTCATCCACAGCTTTCGATAATGGTTTGAATTGTGCGAGCCTTGTACTATAGGACTTGTAGCTGCGTTGCAGTAGCAAAATTTCAGTTCTCCTTAAATTTAGCCATTATTTTCTAGTGACCTGGCTTAGGTTTTGAATCGCCCTTCTACAAACCTTTTCATTAATTACCATATATACGATAAGCAAAATTCGTTCGCGGTCCCAAAAACAATTGCTATCAACTTTCCAGAAGACGACTGAGTTTTCGCCTTCTTCAGAAGTGAAGAGCCCCTAGAAATACACGTTAGCGACTCAAACTCCGTGGTAGGACCCCAACAGAACACCATAGTTTCGTCTCCTGTGACAATAACGCTCATTGTTCTGCAAAGTGGCCGAATGTTTTTAAGAAATTTCTTTCCTCATAAGTTTCTGATCAGAAGTTTGAAAATCCATCGTGCAGAAGTTTCTTTCATCGCCAACTCTTCTTACACAATCTCGAAAACTCTAGTTTCTTATACTTCCGCTTCTTTGGCAAGCACTGAGATCTCTATTTGTCGATCTGCCAGTCCTCAGCTTACCTTAGTTCTCGACTCAACTAATCTTCCTGATTTAGGGCAATCCTGAATTGGGTCTTTGGCCCAATCGAAACAATGAAGACCAAAAATTTTACTTCCAAATTAGATGGGTGCTTATTGCCATACGCCTGAGACATTATTTCATGAATATTCAATGCCCTCTTTAATGAAAAACTTTTTCACTGCTCGATAACTTTCGCTTATTTTTCAGAAAAAAAAATCAAAAAACCTGCAAAGCTTGTACAAAATTTTTCTAGCACTGGGAACAGCCACCATAATTTGGTAACTCGGCAATTTTTTTTCATGACCGAGATAACTTAAAACACCCGAAAACGATATGTTGATGATATCTTTATAATTTAGCCCCATGGGCGAAATGAATTAGACAACTTCCTGACCTATTTAAATAGAATTCACCACCGGATACAGTTAACTTTAGAAGTAGAAGAAGAAAAAAAGTCTCCCTTTCCTTGATGTGCTCATAACTCGGAGAAACAACGGTCAACTTCAATATCAATACTAAGTCTACCGGAAGCCCACTTACACAAACAGATATTTAAAAGCTGGCTCACACCACCATCCATCCCAAATCCAGTCAGTAGCCAACACCCTCGTATCGAGATCATACCGACTCACCGAACCAGACACGGGACAGCAAGAAATTACACAAATTACTAGGGCACTCAAGCAAAACGTATATAAAGATCAGTCCATACGGAAAGCATTAGAAAGGCAGCGTCATCCACAGACAAGGACAGAAAAACGGGACCTCAATGAAAGCAGTATGTACTGTATGTACAGATAAGATTGAAAGAGTTCTAAGAAAATACAACATAGCATACAATCCACAAAACACTCTGGCAGACATCCTGGGTAACCCCAAGGACAAGAGAAAACTGGAAAACCATGGAGTTTACAGCATCCCATGCGGAGACTGCCACAAATTGTACATAGGACAAACAAACAGAAGAATCTTCACCCGGATCCAAGAACATAAAATAAGTATCAAAAACAAATCAACAACATTAGCTCTTTTTCAGCATCATCATGATGCTGGTCTCAACATCAATTTTGAGGGATCTTGGTAAACAAATAGCCTCGATTTTACATTATAAAACACGCGTAGTCAGAGAGGCCTTGGAAATCGAAAAGAATGGACAGCTAAATAAGCGAGATGATGCGCTGAATATCTCCATTACATGGAAGGATCTATTAGCTAAACCAAGGCATAACCAAAACATCGAGAAGGCAACAGTTAGCATAGCGCCGGAGTCCGTAATTACCGATGCTCGGACGAACACTTTCGACCCCCCACCTACAATTTGCGTAGACGCCGACCTATAAAAGACGGCGAGCGCACGTCGGTTTCTTAGTCCCTTTACTAAACAGAAACAGCAAACTAAACCTGAAAAACAAAACGCTACTTTACAAACAAACAATCAGACCAGCTATGTTGTATGGCAGCAACGCCTGGTGCCATACAGCAATGACAAACAAAAAACGACTACAGACATGTCAGAACAAAATACTTAGACGCATAACAAACGCCCCTTGATACATAAGGGGAACAGACATACACAAGGACTTAAAAATCGAACGAATAGACGAATTTATAGACAAACGACATCGTACTTTTTACGTCAAACTTCCAGACATGCCAACTTCCATCTTCCAGAATAACTTCCCTATAAATCCCAATCCCGACTTTAGCATCACACGACACAGGAACGTAAACGCTCCTGTAATAATACAGCCGCAATAAACACTCAAATAACATACAAGCCTTCAAATAAAAAAAGTCTAAACTGGTTTCAAAATTTCCTTTTACTAAATTTCTTCTAATTTTCTTCGAAAAATTTGCAAAAACCATAAAACGGAGTATGAGTGCCACAGGCACTATCTCCACGAGTCAGCGCCCAGCGCATATACATTAGTCGGTTTCTTAGTAAGCCTCGAGTGGCAGCAGCAGCAAGATCACAGTATCGAGTACAGCAACATATACATACATATATATATATATATATATATATATATATATATATATATATATATATATATATATATATATATATATATATATATATATATATATATATATATATATGTACAAATGATTACATATCTATTGAGGATGCCGTCAATCAAGATGATGTTCAAGTTGATGAGGAAGATGAATAAAAAAATTAATAATTTTTGATACATCAAATAAATATTTTTTTAAATTTTTACAATAAATTTTTTGTTGAATTTTTTTACTCTCCATATACATTCTCTCTCTAACCCGTAGGCCGCTATATAACTGTCTCGCTCGCACTGACGTGGGAATGTTTTTCACTCTGGCAGACAGTTAGTGATGGAATTTTGGTCTGGCTTCTTATATTACCTGTCCTTACCTATCCTACATATATTTTAATTATTCTGTTAAAATTTCAAGACTTAATAAATAACAAAAATGGTGTTTTTCAAATAAACATTTACAGCGTTCTGTTAACATTTAGGAGGGGGAAATATTCTGACAATAATATAAATAAAAATACTATTGAATGCAACCTCCCGAAATTTCATTACTTTTACTTTAAATAAATTGAATCTTATTTCTCACCCCCTTAGTAATTTTAGGATAGTATACCCCAGCCACAAGGGGTCTGCCAGAATCGACTTTTATTGTTCAGCAGGTATATAAGATTTAGTACCTAAATTTTCACGACTGATGAAATGACAACGTGAAATACGTTGCTGGCTCTTGGTCTATAGGTGAGTGTTACAAACAACAAATTATTTTCTTTGGCCACTTACACTACGCTATGTTGGCGAGACCCTTATAACTACTTTAAATTGTTTTTCTAAATAATATTGTGAAGATGAAGGAAAAAGATAATCGTAATAAAAAGTTTATTTCTTAAGGCAGTAAATAATCGAGACACCAGGTGTAAAATGTATAACTAATCATATCATAATCGATATTAATTGAACCCGTTCGCCATACCAATTAAACTGGAAACGTTGATTTTATTGGTACTATTAGAGTTTATGACATAAGAGTTAAATCATTTTATAACAGATAAAAGCACACTATCTTCCATCTAGAAATAAAGATTATGATTATTAAGCTTTAAACAATGACCGGTTTATTTCTCACAAAGTAAGAACATGATCCTGACTTTTTTTAGGTAACCAAGTGTAACCTATGACTTCCTTTCGTTTTTTTTCCCACCGCGTCAATTAACCCTGAGAATAGCGAACCATTATAATACATCTTTTGTTATTGTTATTTATCAGTTCTTTGTTTTATTAATTACACAGGCCAACGATGAAAAAACTTTTTTAATAATTTTACCTGATTCCTATGTTTTTTGGAGAGCTGAGTCCGAAAATAATAATAAAAATGTCGTATCACCCACCAATTTTTCACATTTCAATATTTAAAATGTGAAAAGTTTATTTTTTATCATTCGAATGTTATTAGGTTGGCAATAAAATCAGAATTTTATAAGGTTGGCAGTAAAATCAAATGTTATCAGGTTGGCAGTTCCGATAAATGTTACAGCTGTTTATTTTCTTTCAGTTAATATAACCTCGCATTGTAGTGTTTAACCCATGTGCTTTAATTCACACTCAAAATAATAGTGCTAATCGTGGTTGTAAAAACTCTCCCAACACTTTTTGTTACATATGTGGTGAGTTTGTAGTTAAAAAACACCAAAGAAACATTACTGACTTTGTAAAAAAGTATACTTTGCATATTTTGGTGTAAAAATCGGTAATCAAGAAAAATGTTGGGCTCCTCACAAAGTCTATTATGTTTGTGTCGAGGATCTTAGGAAATGTTATAAGAAAGAAAGAAAAGCTTTTAAATTTGCAGTACCCATGGTATGGAGAGAGCAAGAAAATCATTCAAATGATTGTTATTTTTGCAGCGTTGATGTTTCTGGATATAACTCCAAAAAAAGGAAAGTAATTGTCTATCCTAACTTTACTTCAGCTAATCGGCCGGTAGGACATGGACCGGGACCTCCTGTCCCTGAGCCATCTCAGTTTATTGATGACGTTTTACAGTCCAGTCCCGAATTTAATGAAAGTCGACCGGATGATGATGAGTTTCAATGTTCTCTAGAAAATTTTAAACCACAGTTGTTTACACAAGCTGAGTTAAATGATTTGGTGAGAGATTTGGGTTTGACTAAGGAAAAAGCAGAATTGCTTGGTTCTAGGCTAAAAAAAAAACATTATTGGAATTTGCAACATCTATTTACCATTATAGAACAAGAGATCAACAGTTTGCTCAGTTTTTCAAGCAGGAAGAGGATTTGATTTAGTGCCATGATATTGGTAGTCTAATGAACGAATTTGGCATTGAGTACAAGAAGGAAGATTGGAGGCTTGTTATAGACTTATCAAAAACTAGTTTAAAAGGTGTTCTGTTACACAACGGAAATACATATGCTTCACTGCCTGTTGCTCATTCAGTCCATATGAAGGAAACTTACGAAAATCTTAACATGATTTTACAGAAAATTAACTATCCAGCTCACGATTGGATGCTATGTGAAGATTTAAAAGTTGTCTCCATGATCCTTGGTCAACAAAAAGGATTTACAAAGTTTCCATATTTTATATGGGAATGGGAGAGCAGAGCAAGGGATCAACATTGGTCCAAAAAACAATGGCCCGTAAGAAAAACTTTAACACCTGGCGAGAAGAACATTTTGCATAAAACTTTAGTAGAGCCAAAAAAGATTCTTCTACCACCACTACACATCAAGTTAGGCTTAATGAAACAATTTATGAAAGCCTTGCCTAAAGATGGTGAATTTTTTAAATATTTGTGTAAAAGATTTCCTCATTTATCAGAAGCCAAACTGAAAGAAGGGATTTTTGTTGGGTCTGATATTCGTAAAATGATGTTCCATTCCAACTTTGAAGCAAGGATGATTACAAAGGAAAAGGAGGCTTGAATATCATTTAAAGATAGTTGTGACTAAGTTTTCGGGCAATGTGAAAGACCCTAATTATGAACTTATCGTAGCTAATATGATAGACAAGTTCAGAAATCTGGGTTGTCTGATGAGCCTTAAAGCCCACTTCTTGCACTTTTTTCCTAAAAACTCAGGCGATGTGAGCGAAGAGTAGGGGGAACGGTTCCATCAGGACATAAAGGAGATGGAGAAACGGTACCAGGGATGGTAAGGATTACTGTTGGTCACTTTATAGAGAACAACAAAATGCATCACATCGGAGAAAAAGCTATACAAGAAACTTCACAGAGAAAAGGGAAAGAAAATATAAAAAATAAGCACCTAAAATATTCGCATGGAACTGAAATATGTTATAGTGAGTGGAAATTGTAGCGTAATTAAATAAAAGTACGGTTTAAGTTTTTATTTTTTATGTATCAAATTATCCCTATTTTGAAATTTAATCGATGTCATATTGTGACAGAACTGTGGGTGATACAAAAAAACTGATACCAAATACGGTTTCAGCACCCAAAAATACATAACACTTAGATGTATTGGTTTAAAAAGTTTTTACAAATTTTTTTTTTGTTGGTCTGTGTTATGCTTCATTATGTTGGCAGAGCCGTATACAGCTTAATTTTTAGAGTTTTATCAGAAACGAGACCCTTATTACAAAGCTATTTCTTCGATCTGTTATGTGTGAGTTTCGGATTAATTCAGATTTCTTTCACTTCTTTCTTTTACCAGCCTCTCCGCCGCTTAATTTTCTTTCTGTCCGCTAGTGTCCAGGTGCCCATTCAGGGTGACACTGTTGAATTGTGCTGGGTTCCTAAGCATTACCAGGCACACCTTTAGAGCCTCTTACCGTGTACAGGTTGTTTTGTTTCAACGCCAGTGAAGACATACAAAATCACATCTATTGTTAATTAATGTGTCATTATAGTCTTTTAAGTTTATTTATTTCTTATTTTCTTTTCTCTCCTACCCTTTATGACATTAAAATTCTGAAGGGTTTATCAAAACTATTATTTTTCTGTCTGAGTACATGCTTAAGATGCATTCTCTGTGCCTTTTTGGAATGACTTCATTGGTTTTGTTAAAGTCGATTCCATTACTATATGTAGAAGCATCTCCATAGCTGCAATGCACGTTGTTCCCGTTGCTCGTGTTATTTCTAGGATTTTGAAATTTGCTTAACTTTGTTTGTAGGGGCATGATGGATTTGATGGAACCAATAGGCATTTTTCAAAAAAAAAAAATCAAACTGGTGCTATGCAGTCAGATAAAATTTGGCTACGTAACTGTAGATTGCCTAACATGCTGTTACATGCGCATAATGCTTTTGAAGCCTCTTAGTAATTTTTTAGAGGTTGAGCGAAACTTACTTTATATACAGAAATGACATTTCGAAGATACCGAACTTGCTTTTTAGTATGGATGTTATTAATAAAATAACATCGAAGTTCCCCCTATATATATTTTAATAGTATTTGGAAAATATCATTATTATAATAAAATACATAAAACCATTCATATAAAACACGGTACCTTTTCACGTTTCTTTCTGTAGACACAAGTTCGTAAAAATGAATAAAAATTGTTGCGGTACCATCAGATATTCGGATACCAAAGTAGGTACCGATTATCAGGTATGTACGCGATAAAGCATCCGATAGGTAATTTTCTGTATGATAGGCCATTAAATGGTTGACTGCCAGTGGTACCCAGTGGTACCCCGGTATCGGTCTGGCCAAATTACACGGCGCGGTGGATTTTCTTACCGCGGCTCCCGGGACCGGAGGCCGATTTCCTGCAAGCACAGCCCCAAGAAATGACTCTCGGAACCCGTTCACTGTCTTTCTGCGGATGCGGATACAAAGAACCAAGTGACGAGCCCGTGTTGCCACATTTACACCCTTTAGAACCCATCGTACAACGGAATAAATAAATTAAATTAGCATATACCACCGATTTCCCTTTTGATAAAATATTGAGGAGGGTCGTTCACGGTTTTTTAGATTAGATCACAACCCAGAAAAATGAACATCACACCTTGAAATCAACCACTCACTACATAATATTTAGGAAATATTTCAGTAATCACACGGTATATTCATTTGATGTCTTATTTAATATCAGCTAAATAAAGTAATCAGGTTAAACAAAGCGAGTGTTTGACTGTTTAAACATCTAATTTCTAGTAATTATGCTCTTAATACTAACGAAATAGAAAGAAAAAGTAAAAATACCTCTGTAACCAACATCGTCATACAACTGCAACATTGGCGCAGTCGTGGAACATGCCCACTGCGCATCCGGATACACCATCATGCCGGTCCGGTCCTGCGCTGGGGCGGCGGGACTGGACTGTGCAGCACCTTGGTCTTCATCGGAGCCTCCACCAGGCTCAAGGATGCGCCGCGAGACAAGATCGCGGCTTGCGCATGCGCTGCGCATCAAAGTGGCGCACACCGGGCTTGATCAGCCCTTAGAGGGGCTTGCATCGCCTGATTGGGCCCTCAGGCAGCCAGAAAACGTGAGAAAACCTAAAAAATAAAATAAACTTACCTTGAATGTTCTATCTACAATATATCATTATATACTGCCAAAAAGATGTTTTGTTAATATTATTTCAACCTACAAGTAGTATTTATAGCTTTTCCTTGAGGTTTCAACGCCCTTATGGTCTGCTCTTTGGAGCAACCTATTAATAAAATTTCCAGAAAAGTTCATAGAAAAAATAGCTTTCATGGTTAGCTCATAGACTACTAAAGAGGCGAAATCTTTGCCTTTTGTTTTATAGAAATTACTCAAAAACGACTGATCCGATTTTCTAGAAGTTCTTTCACTTATTAGAAGGTTGTCTTGCCAAGTTTGGGCTATTAAATTAAATTAGTTCAATCGTGTCGGAGGAATAACCACGCACACAATATTATGCTGACTACGGGAGTCAGCCTAATATTTAAAATTCGACTAACTAAACTTTGACATTGCGTGAATCTAAAGGTATTAACAGACAAACCAACTTGTCTGTTAAGTTTACATAATATTCAATAATCTGTACTCGAAAGTGCATTCTCGAAATATTTACAAAAGCCAGTAGTCAGTAAATATTTTTGGGTTCAGGTTTATGTAAGGCGGAAAACACAAGAAAACTGGAATTTGTATACTACTCAGTATATATCACCACTACACCAAACACTTTATTTTTGCACTCGACGCGCGTTTCGCTAACCATGTTAGCTTCATCAGGAGCGATGATTGACTAAAGCTAAACTACAAATCTACCCTATTTATACTTAGCCCAACTCTTGAATTACTCAAGCGGAACTAATGACATAGGCAAGGCGGTCAGTTCCGGTCAAGTAACCAGTAGAGGGGACTATAAGGCATAGACCCTCTGTCTTTATTTAAACTACTTTTACATTTTATGATTTCCATAGTTTCGTATGCGTTCGACAATCTCCTATCAGATACATTTTTTATTAATCTTAGATTATCTAATGTTACAGTATGATCAGCTTCAAGGGCATGTTCGGCAATGCTAGACTTTTCTGTTCTACTGTATTTTAAGTGTGCTCAATGTTCTTTAAATCGTGTTTTAATTGACCTTCTAGTTTGCCCAACATACTTTTTGTAACAATCATTACAACTAATTTCATAAATTCCACTCTTCTCACAATTAGGAATCTTATCTTTGTTATTTCCTATGATATTCCTCAGATTGTCTGAAGACTTATAGACTAAGGTGAGGCCTACCTTATTAAATACTTTATTGTCCCTTGCTATATTTCGGATTATATGGTATGGAGACATACTTGGTGTTATTTTCTTCGCGTGTAAAAAAGGTGGAATTCTGAATATTAAACCTAAACTTATGTCTATTTATTAGCTTATTTACTAAGTCATCGTCATAACCATTAACTCTAGTTATATTTCTAATACGATTCCTTTCTTTATTTAAGTTTACTCTATTCAGAGGGAAAGTGACCAAACGATGAACTAAAAAATGTAATGAGGCTAATTTATGTTGTTTGCAATTCCTAATGATTCATTTATTGCAAACAAACACTAGAAGGTCAATTAAAACACGATTTAAAGAACATTTAGCACACTTAAAATACAGTAGAACAGAAAAGTCTAGCATTACCGAACATGCCCTTGAAGCTGATCATACTGTAACATTAGATAATCTAAGATTAATAAAAAATGTATCTGATAGGGGATTGTTGAACGCATACGAAAGTATGGAAATTATAAAATGTAAAAGTAGTTTAAATAAAGACATAAGGGCCTATTCCTTATAGTCCCCTCTACTGGTTACTTGACCGGAACTGACGGCCTTGTCATTAGTTCCGCTTGAGTAATTCAAGGGTTAGGCCAAGTATAAATAGGGTAGATTTGTAGTTTAGCTTTAGTCAATCATCGCTCCTGATGAAGCTAACATGGTTAGCGAAACGCGCGTCGAGTGCAAAAATAAAGTGTTTGGTGTAGTGGTGATATATACTGAGTAGTATCATTTTGCCAAAGATTCCACATTCCCAACTTAGTGGAATTTGTATACTATTTCAATAAATAATTTAAAGTATCTCCTGCGGTCGTACAGACATTCAAGAATTTCTATGCAATTTTTTGCTTTGCCGTTTAATTGCGTTCTAAATAGTCTTAGAGTTGACTTAGAAAAATTCTAGAGCCAGCTCAGTTGACTCAGGCTTTCCTGATTGCAGTCAGCATTGGTACAATAGTAGCAATTCAGCTTAAAGTATCCTCTTGAGTTTTTTATACGGCTTAAGATAAACAATTACTTGGCGTCAGTCAACTGTTGGGAGACAATAAAAACTCTTAAATATGACGTAATAACGTTGGAGACAGCAACAGAATACGATATGATTATGGTTTAACATGGCATTTTTAGCATAACGCAGTAAAGTTTTTTTTTTATTGCCTGTAAAAACCAATACTAGATAATTAAGCAATTTTTCAACTCGAAATATGACACGATTTAGCTCTTAAAATGTCATCATCGAAATTCCAATCTCTTCTAAATTATAGTAAATTAACACCTGTGTCTCAAATTGTGATGACGTTTCCATAATTGGTACGCCTCCGCCATATGTCCAACAATCAAATAAAAACTTTTAATTTATTTTGGCCCGATGCTGAGAACTAATGAGCAAGAAATTTTGCAGACGAGACATGAAAAACAGACACTGTTGCCATATTTTGAAATTTCTGAGGAAGAGCAAGCAACACCTAAGAATTTTATTCAATTTGGTCTTTTTCGCTTTTATCTGAAACCATGCTTTTAATTGGGTTAACTATATTTGCCAAACAAAGATTTTTTTATATTAAATAGCAGCACTTAATATGAAGTTTTGTCTTAATTAAATTTTGTTGGATTATTTCAGTTTTAGGATCTAATCGATACCAATTAAATATTTCTTTTATATTATATACATGTTAACGAATTAATGTAGGGAAGTCCAAGGCAAAGCCAACAGACAAATCAGCCATTAGGGCAATTTGAGAACACCAATGATTCCTAGCTTTTAGGACTGACCCGCATGACCAGGCACAATGATAAAAATATCGAGTGTTTGACAAATTAGCGTCCATAAATTAGAGAGTAAATAACCTTTCTATTGGTGTCAGCTTATAATGTATTTGGCAGCACCTATTAATAATGAAAATACTTTTATAGAAATGCACAGTAATTTCAAAACTGAAGTAAAGAGACTTGCGCCAGCTCCAGAAATTTTTAAAGTTCCGTAACCTGAAAGCGACGGCATAGCCAGCTCAGGGAGGGGAAAGACAAATGGATTCAGAGCATTTTTAGCAGGGAAATATATCAGGAAAAAACATAATAAAGTAGAATATCTTGTAGGAGGGGCGTTTTTTTTTAGGTGCGGGGTGGGTATATGCCCCCCGGACCACTTCGGTTTCTACATCGCTTAAAATGGTAAAAATGGAACTTACGGTTCAAGCTTGTCTCGTATATATATCACTGCCGATTTTGTCCAGAACAATTTGATCTATAAACTTAAAGTACGAAATATTTGTTGTTGAAGTCTCCGCCTAGAGCCGAGCATAGAAGGGGGGGAATCGAGTGAGTCTTCCAGGCCCGGTTTTTCTGAGCGATACCTATACTTGGGGAAAATAAAAAAAAGAAATTCGGGAAAGCACTTTTAAAAAAATGAAAAATTAGCCTTCGTAAGAGGTTGCAATATTTCACTGTTAGAACAAAGTAAACATACCATTGATTAATTTTCTATCCACGATCCTGCTCTCACCTAGGAGTTACTAAGGTCAAATAAAATTCAGGTCTAAGTCAGAACCGGTTCAAAGTCTTATTGAAACTGATCTTATTTTGGATATTCTAAAATTATTTCTGTTTCAGTTTTTAATTGACAACAGGACAAGATTTTTATTTATATATATATATATATATATATATATATATATATATATATATATATATATATATATATATATTACGATTCTCTCACGATCAATAAATTACTCTAATTACTGATGCCTTTGCGGCATATTATCTTGTACTGAAGCTTATAAATCATTTTTGATTTTTATTATATTACAAGATTCTTACTTTTTATATAAAATTTCATTAAGTTTACGAGCACTAAAAGCTAGAGTCAGATTAGGTCTGATTAATTTTGGTACTGTGCTGAAATTGCTGCATTTCAAACCCCTGCTAATTCTACAGTAAATTTTTATAAATAAAAAAATGTTGACATCCTAGTTTTCAAAAATTCGCTTATCTGCTTGGTCATGATTCTAATACAGTCATAAGATATAGAGGTATAGATCAGAATCCAGAAAAATTGTTGTTGTTTTCTTGTAGTGTTCCGTAGAGAATGATTATAAGATCGCTTCGGTGTCTGTCTGTTTATCTGTCTGTCTATCTGTCCGGTTGTCCGTCTATTTGTAATATAAAGCTGAAATTTGGCACTAATATAGAATCTGATGACCCCATTAGAGCCGTGTAGTTTTGAAAGTTAAGTTTTAACTTAAAGGGTTAGTTTTGGGGAGTGAAATCGGAAGCGAAAATTTTTTTTTACCAGGTCATCGAGTGGGGTGTCAAATGAAAGCTTGTGAAAACACAAGTTCAAAAATATATAATGTAATACTTGTGCACACTTTTCTTTGTATTATTTTTAAAAAAATTGCTAAAAATCGCTGTATAGATCTCGAAAAGTACTGATCAAAAAATTTTTAAAAACAAACTTTGCTGAAAACTCATTTGGGGTATGTTTTGTTAAGTCATTGATCATTTTAAACCTATGGAACAAAAATTCTTATTTTAAAAGAAATTGACGTACCGAACACTAATTGCGCAAGTCCGACTTGCACTTGGCCGATTATTTATGTATTATATGTATTATATTTTTGTTATAACAATAGAATAATTTCGACACAAGATCGGTATCATCCTTTAAAGGTAGTACTGACTTACTATTGAAACTATAATCTTAATTTAAATATATGATACATTTGTCAATAAAGAACTAACAGCTATTTTATTCTAAATTCTTAATCGACTGGAGCAGATCGTTTTAAGGAAATTAGCAACATATGACAACAGGGCAATAGGATTAGGTGTCAGTGGCACGGATTCATCATCGACAGCAGTCAGCGACCTCGATCACGAAGGGGTGCATCCCAGCAAGATCGTCAGACACAGTTGCCAAATTATGTAGAAGTTGGGTTAATTAGGAATGTAGCGTTATAATTTTTGTGTGTTAACTCAGAAATTTTAGATATAAAATCAACACTTTCAGAAATATGTAAAATGGCTTATTTTATATAAAATAACCGGTCCAGTGCAAGTTGAACTTGCGCAATTAATGTTCGGTACGTTGATTGCTTCTAAAATAAAAATTTTTGTTACGTTGCTTACATCCCAAATGAGTTTTCAACAAAGTTTGTGTTCGATCTTCATTGAAAACTGATGGCCTTGAAATTTTTGTTTTTTTATATACCAAATAAAGGTAATGCACTCGTGTTAATTTTCGTTCAATCTACACCCCGTGGAGTATATTTCAGAAGTTTTTTAAAATTTTTTGATCAGTACTTTCCGCGATAAATGGAGGAGACAGCAACTTTTCGCGATTTTTTAAAATAATACAAAGAAAAGTATTACATTATATATATTTTTCAACTTGTGTTTTTACAAGCTTTCATTTGACACCCCACTCGATGACCTAGTAAAAAAATGTTTGTTTCACTTCCGATCTCACCCCCAAAAACTAGCCCCTTAAGTCAAAATTTAACTTTCAAAACTACACAGCTCTGATGAGACCATCTATTCCTATCTCAGTACCAAATTTCAGCTTTCTGTGTCAAATAGTTTCGGAGAAAATCGGGTGTGACAGACGGACAGACACCGAAGTGATCTTATAACTGTTCCGTACGGAACATATCATTTAAATTCTTGTGGTGGAATAGAATACTGATCGCTTAGAAACAAATGATTAAAATTCAAAGAATAATGTTTTATCCTTAAAAAAATTTCTAATAGCCAACAATAAAGGAATAATGCTACACCATACAAAAATTCAGATTTGCACGGTGTTACGGTGTACGGTGGGTTTTATGGGAAACTGTTAATCTACCGTTTAAAGACAACTGTAATTACACCACATTAAGAATGTGTCTTCTGTTTTAAAGATAACTAACACCATACGCAACCATATTTCCTGCTCACTAAGATATGTGCATATATATGGTGGTATTTGTTGTTAAAAAAACTATATAGTATATAAAAATATAGGCGTGGAAAAATATTTTTATTAAAAACTATAAAAAATAATTGCGTGCTTCAAACGAACTAAACAATGACAAAAGTTATTTACTAAAATAAGTCGTCGTGTTTTGTAAATATTACAGGAGAACGAAAAAATATCCTTTCCAACATATATCAGCGAGATCTCGTAATAAACGTTAACATTGTCAACGGGCCGAAATTATTTTATATTTAACATTGTTTAATAAGAAGGACATTTATTTTATGGGCAAAGCACGTACGCTGCAAGAAAATCACTGCAAGAGCCGCGCGTGCGCGGTGAGAAGCTCAACCACATGCGAATATGACGTAATAGCGTGATGTATCTTCCTAGCATGTCCCGCTCTAGGAGGAATCCAGCGATCTACATTCATCGAAACACTTCTCATACGTAAAATATGCTCATATCACCTTCTGACTAGTTTGACCGAATCCAGCCAAGATCCAGGCCATAATTTTTGAAAAATATTCCCGTAGAGCCCCTCCTCAACTGTCTCTGAATGAAACTAGACTCAGATGGACCAACACCATCAAATACCTGGGCCTTCTATACGACAAGCGACTCGTGTGGAAGGATCAAGCACTAATGGCCGTGCGTACGCCAAACCACCTCCTAGGGAAGCTGTACCCGCTCCTGAATCATCGGAGTAAATTGTCAACTAATAACAAGTTGCTAATTTACAAATCGATCATCAGGGCCGGGCTTACGTTCGGCTGTCATGGCTGGTGCCAGATGTCTAAAGCACATAGGGCCAAGGTCCAGACAGTCCAAAATAGAGCCCTTCGTATCATAGCAGCAGCTCCCTGGTTTGTCCGCAACAACCAGTTGCACAGGGAGTTTCAAGTACCCACGATAAAAGAATTCACCCGTAACGCCTAGCTTCGCTTTGTTGAGATAGCTAACAGTTTCAGAGTCAGTATAAACGTCGGCAACCGATATTTACGACCCACGGACATTTTACAATTAGACTGACATTAGACTCGACTAAAAACTGCCACTTATTTAAGGCCGTAGTATAGTTGACCAGCTCATATCGGAAAAAGAAAAAAACTGTGAACGTCACACACTACTAACATCCTTATAACGTTACACGCCCCTGAAACAAGGGGAATTTAGATTTAGGTTTAGTTTAGCTTTAAATTAGGATAAGGCAGAGTAGTTCAAGTCATTAGAAAATTAATCCTACAGTTAAAAACATGTAAACATCCAGACATATTAAAGTCGCAGTATGTAAAAGGAGTGAAGGGTTGTCCCAGCTCACAAGGAGTTTTAGTGGGTATGCCAACCCCTCAGGTTGGAGAGCCCCACATAACTGGAGCACTCTGGGGCACCCATAAGGTGACGCGGACTGCTCTAGAATCCCCAAGGTGGATTTATCCCTGGAAAAAAAAGCTTAAGTCACCAACTGTATCTCGATATTTGTTTCGGGTTCCCAGTCAAGCTAATTGCCCGCTTTGGGATAAAATCTAAACCAATCTTTGGTGGCAGAACTCCAAACATGGAAGCGGTACTCCACTGGTGATAGAATGAGTGAGCTGTTGTGGAGTATACAGCTTTCGAGTGGGAAATAATATTCCAAGATTTCTTGAAGCTTTCTTTGCTATGCAAGTTAGCACCTAGCAAGTTGGATACGATATTAATCGAGTAGACATAACTATGTCAGCTCCTGTGACCTTAACTTTATTACAGAAAAAACTGATACCTGTGTTTTTTGTAGTGATAAATTCTACTTAATTACTGTCACACTACCATAGAATTTTCCTCAAGTAGATAAAAATAAAACCGATCAAGTGCAAGTTGAACTTGCACAATTAGTGTTCCGTACGTTGATTGTTTTTAAAATAAAATTTTTTGTTAGGGTGGTATAAAATGATCAGTGACTTCACAAAACACACCCCAAATGAGTTTTCAACAAAGTTTTTTTCCAATCTTTACTGAAAACTGGTGACCTCGAAATTTTGTTTTTTTTTTAAATACCAGATAAATTATTAAAGGTAATGCACTCGTAATAATTTTCGTTCAATCTATACCCCGTGGAGAATATTCCAGAATTTTTTCAAAATTTTTTGATCAGTACTTTTCGAGATAAGGTAGGGGACAGCGATTTTTTAAAAGTAATACGAAGAAAAGTGCGCGCAAGTATTACATTATATATATATATATATATATATATATATATATATATATATATATATATATATATATATATATATATATATATATATTTACTCGTGTTTTCACACGCTTTCATTTCACACCACACTCGATGACCTAGTAAAAAAAAATTTTTTTCACTTCCGATTTCACCCCTCAAAACGAACCCCTTAAGTCAAAATTTATGTTACGGTGGTATAAAATGATCAGTGACTTCACAAAACACACCCTAAATGAGTTTTCAACAAAGGTTGTTTCCAATCTTTACTGAAATCTGATGACCGTGAAATTTTTGTTTTTTTTTTATGTACCATATAAATTATTAAAGCTAATGCACTCGTGACAATTTTCGTTCAATCTACACCCCGTGGAGAATATTCCAGAATTTTTTCGAAATTTTTTGATAAGTACTTTTCGAGATAAGGCCCGGGACAGCGATTTTTCGCGAATTTTTAAAAATAATGCAAAGAAAAGTGCGCGTAAGTATAATATTATATATATATTTTTTACTCGTGTTTTCACAAGGTTTCATCTGACACCACACTCGATGACCTAGTAAAAAAAATTTTTTTTCACTTCCGACTTCACCCCCCAAAACTAACCCCTTAAGTCAAAATTTAATTCTCAAAACTACATGGCTCTGATGAGGCCATCAATTCCTATATTATTACCAAATTTCACCTTTCTATGTCAAATAGTTTCGGAGAAAATCGGGTGTGACAGACAGACAGACAGACAGACAGACAGACAGAGACAGACAGACAGACAGAGACAGACAGACAGACAGACACCTAAGTGATCTTATAAGTGTTCCGTACGGAACACTAAAAACAAGCATTCTGTCATTAGCAAACCTATATATTGGTTTGTTCATCTCTTACATATATATGGGCAGTTCTGATGGTGAAGTATAGACAAATGAAACCGGGACAGTCATTGTACATCGGAGAAAAGGCCCACTTGGCCGGAAAGTTGTTTTAATGTTGAGCGCACATATTTATTTCTATTTCATGTTGTCAATCGCCAACATTAGCAGTAATTCAAAACTTGCAAAAATTGTCATCCATATTTAGAGCGTTTAAACTGTTCCGTGTTGCTTTTGTTCGTCTATGACTTATACTGGGTGTCCCAGAGTTGCTTTGGATTTCTGGGATGAAAATATGACCATTTCACCCAACTTACCTTAGTCCAAAAATTCGTAATTTTTGAGATACAGAGTGTCAAAGTTAAACTTTTATTTTAGTTTTTCTTAAGTGGCTTTCTTAATAATTGTACTATTTGTACAAGATTCGGTGCCAAGAGGTTTTCTGAGGTGAGACATAGAAATCAGCTCACGATTTTGTTGTAAATTGTAGGGGGCGCCACTTATTGCAGTGTGTATACTCTTAAATTGTCATAACTTTTTTATACCACTCTGTGTGATATTTTTAATTATATATTCATATTCTCCGCCTTCTCCTGTCTAAAAAAGCTCTCTTGGTAAATGTTACTCTGAGCAACAGTTTCTGAAATAGTGGGATGTTTTTATTTATTGATCACAAATTTATCAGTTTGTGGGTAATCTTTTATGCCTTTAGCCAGTTGGTTTTTACATTCTTATTGTTGTTTTCCCGTTGGTCTTTAAATTTATTATTTTTATTAGCCTATTTGCCTTTAAGCATGCTCCAAATTTCAAAGACTATTTTTTTGGACCTGTCCTAAGCCTGGATGAAGTGTGGATGGAATTAAAAAATGGAAACAAACACCTCATTATCTCAGAAACTGTTGCTCGGAGCAACATTTACCAAGAGAACTTTTTTAGACAGAAGAAGGCGGAGAATACGAATATATAATTTAAAAGATTACACAGAGTAGTATAAAAAAGTTATAACAATTTAAAAGTATACACATTGCAATAAGTGGCGCCCCCTACAATTTACAACAAAACCGTGAGCTGATTTCGATTTCTCCTCTCAGAAAACCCCTTGGCACCGAATCTTGTACAAACAGTACAATTATTAAGGAAGCTACTTAAGAAAACCTAAAATAAAAGTATAACTTTGATACCCTGTATCTCAAAAATTACGAAGGTAACTTGGGTTAAATGATCATATTTTCATCCCAGAAATCCACAGTAACTCTATGTACACGGAATACTGGGACACCCTGTATTAGATTTACATTTGTACAATCCCGAAATTGGAGTCCTAGTTAAGTGTTTAGTTACTAATTTAAATTTCATTTAATTATAACAAAAATATAATGGTCAGTCGTTATAAAAATTTCTGAACGACATGGTTTTTGGGGTTTCAAAGTGATTACTGATTTATAGCCGTTCGACTGACATCTAATACATATTTTAATTTAGAATACAATTACAGTGTGACCGCAACAAAATTTACGTGACATAAACTCTGTCACGTTCTAATCATAATTTAAATTTAACTCCAGACTAGCACCTGTGAAATTTAAGAAACATGTTTCCACAGAACTTTTAAAACATTTTAAATACATTTTGTTCTCCCAAGTGCCATGATTTTAGCTAATTAAATATGGCAATCCGGTACCGACCTGAAAACTCAACATGATGATGGTACCGTCGCGTCAAGCTGTTCGATTGTTCGACCCATTCGCCAATACATATACCATGATCTCTACTTTCTACTTTTTTTTTAATTATTTGCATTTAATAATTTGTAAAAGCTCGACGGCAGTGTCTTGGACTATTTTAAAATATAAACCATATAACCAAAATAACTTGTGGAACAAAACAGAACAATAAACGTGAAGGGGACATAGAGGGACATGCAAATTTTTAAATGGGGGACGCCAAACGACAACCATAGGGCGAAGCTCCTTGATGAAAGAAACCCTTCTGCACTAGAACTTTAAAAGCTTAGGGCCTTCACAATACAGTAAACTAAAAATCGATGACCAGGGAGGTGCAGATATTTCATAAAAAAGAACCCCTTTATACAATATACCTTTAAAAACTTAGTTATGTCAAACGAAGTGGTTTTTAGGCCACTCTCGTAATAGTTGCAGGAAAATATAAAAATAAGGAAATGCAAGCTACCTACTTAATTTAAACTAATTGTCATATGTCTAGTTGCTAATAAGGTGTCGTTTATATGTCATATCAAACAATCTGACTACGTATATAAACTGGCACTTATTTAAATAACTAATATCTCCAGTAAAGTAATAAATCAGTTTATGTATATATGCAAATATTGCGTTTATAATATGAGGGAGACATTACAGTTATGTTGGAGAAATATCTGGAAGAAACTAATAATTCTTACATCGCACGACTTATTTAATATTTTCAAAATTAGATTAATTAGTCTAATCTGGCGCCGTCAGTAATTTTTTTGAATATTTGTATTAATCGATTTGAAAGTTCTAACAGCATATTAGGCAAATTTGAACAGCGTTTAATGAGTCTCCATGGTCTCGCAACTCTTGTGATTTCTTTTTGCGAAAAAGACTTTGAGGGAATTTAATTTCATTTCAATAGCATTACTAATTATAAATATATATATACATATATATATATATATATATATATATATATATATATATATATATATATATATATATATATATAATACCAAACATGTTTTTATGTTTATCTCCATTTTCGCTTATAATTTATGTTAGGTAGACAATGAGGTATTATTTCCCTTGCTAAGGGTGGTGTGGTATTCGTGAAAAATATATAATGTATATAAAAAAAACAATCTTCATTTCCACCCATACCTCTGTCGGTATGCCGGTCTGTCTATTATTTTACAAACTAGTCAATTTGCTCTGCAGTGAATTTTTCTGAACCATGCGACAAAACTAACGTTAATTTTAAAATAAATGTTATGTAACATATACGGAACACTTATGGGATCACTTCGGAGACTGTCCGTTTGTCCGTCTGTCCGCCCGTCTGTCATATCCGATTTTCCCCGAAATTCTGTGACATAGAAAGTTGAAATTTGGCACAAATATAGGAATTATTGGCCCAGTCAAGGCCGTATAGTTTTAAAAATTAAATTTTGACTTAAGGTTAGTTTTGGGGGGTGAAATAGAAAGGCAAAAAAATTACTAGGTCATCGAGTGGGGTGTCAAATGAAAGCTTGTGAAAATACGAGTCATTTTTCTTTGTATTATTTTAAAATTGCCAAAAATCGACTTTCCCCCCCCCCTTTTCTCTAAAAGTACTGTTTATAAATTTTTTAAAAATTCTAGCATATTCTCCATAAAGTGCAAATTGAGCGAAGATTATTACGAGTGCATTACGTTGGATTAATTTATCTGGTAACTACTGTAACTGTAACCGAGTGGCGAGTCGCTCTTGTACCGAGATATAATTTTATTTTATTTTAAAAGCAATCACCGTACGGAACACTAATTGCGCAAGTCCGACTTGCACTTGGCCGGTGTTTTTTTTAAGAAAAAAAAGTATTTCTATGAACCTCGAAACTTACGAAATGAGGGTGTTTAATGTTATCTTGTAGCCAAGCATTGCAAGAGTACATCATCTCAGCAGATTTTTGACAGTGACACCCTTCACAATCAATCAATTCCCTGAGTTTTGACAATTACGACATACATCTATGATCTGGTATATATATATATATATATATATATATATATATATATATATATATATATATATATATATATATATATATATATATATTTGCTTATTAACTATTATTATTTTCAAAATTTAAAGAAAGGGAGTTCAAAAGTACTAATTATGGCGTTTGAATCGGTCATTTAAGAAACCTCGTAAGTACTAATTTTTATGAAAATGGCATAAATGCATATAAGTTATTGATATATTTTATATGGAGAAAAAACAAATAAACATAATTACAATGGATGGATATGGAGAACGTCATCCCTTTGGAATAATTTGCCCAGCGCTGTGTTTCCCACCGAGTACAATTTACAGCGATTCAAGAACAACGTGAATCGCTTTTTCCGCACTCGTGCCGCTCCTGGAGCGCTTTAGGGACTTCCCTGCAGCACGTGTGCTAGACCAATAAAAAAAAAAAAAAAAAAAATTCAAGTTTATAAATCCTAAAGATACCGATTCACCAAGAAAACTGCGTTATTTGCATGCTGAACCGTAAAAATAGCTTGCAAAAAAAAGGGGGTTGCTTAGCCGACTGATGTGTTTATGATTTCTAAACTGAAATGTGCAATACATATAATATTTATCATGGACTTGGAAATGGGGTTTCTCAAATGCTCGATTTAATTGCAAATTAAACTAATTAGGCTGATTAAATCTTAACTTGGCAGTATATCCGTACATGTATATATGTATACGGTATAAATATCTAGAAAGTTGTTAAGTGGGAAACATGTCAGTTATTATTTTTTCGCAAAATCTGTACTAGCCATATTAAGAACAAATTCATTAACGGGCATAGCACAATATAACTTAACCATAACTCAAAATAAATAGATTACTGTAAATATAGTTTCATTGGTATTAAGTTTTAAATAAATTAAAAGAATGTGGTACGTACATATTTATACAGCTCTCGCAATAATAAAATAGCTTTAAGTAAAATTAGTACCGCTTTATTCAACGTTTAGCACGTATTTAACATTTCTCAAACCTTACCAACCCTTAAATAGTAAATAAAAACCAAATACAAACAGGAAAAAACTACAAAACAAAGTCACAAACACAAAAAGCCGGTCGATAAAAAGCAACAAATTTGGTTGTTAATATCTTACTTTTCCGGTGGTCCCCCGCGGTTTTTGGGACGTTTTGCCCACCGACAAGATAGACCAGATATGGCCGATTTCAATAACAAAGACCTTCGCTGAAGTGCAGTTCTACAAATTGGTATATCGGTTCGAGGTACGATCTGTGGAGCACAACGCGCTGTGCACTTCGCGCAACGGCTATCAAATAACTGTGATTGCAGACTACCTACTGCTTTGGTACTGCGGTACTGCCTTCTTGTCCTGCTGCATGATCTGGACTCTTCGCGACGCAAGGTCGTATGTAACAGCAAATTTTTTGACCATCTTTTTTACATTTATCTGTTGTTATATTAGCTATTAGTATTCTGTAAAAGTATAACTAAGTACATGAATAAGTATGATATAAAATATAAAATACACGTACAAAATCACTGCAAAGTTTTTTTGCAAAAATATAATGCGAGCTTCAAATTCCAATAGATGTTATACAGATTTTACAAAAAAAAAACATATTTATAAAAAATAGGATTATCCATGTTTTCCTTAAGCTCGGAATTAGAAAACTTAACCAAGAGAAAGATCTCAGGTTAACTTGTAAATTATTAATTATGATTGGTCAATTCACATGTTAACTATAACTTTTATAATGCCGAATCGTTCACTATAAATATCAATGATAATAAACCAAAATTGCTGCTTGTATAATATCTTCCTAATTTTTGAGACAAACTTCAGTATTAAAACAGGTCCTCTGGAAGCTTAAAAAACTATTTAGGTAATGAAAGATTTATTTAAATAAATTATCTATTAAACAACTTTGCCTGTTTCCTGCTTTAAAACTGCGATACTATATCCTTGTACTGTCTGCATAATCGGGATTCCTTGCGATGGAAGGTCATATTTTCTGAACATTTTTTTTTGCAAGTACTGTTCCTACAGTTATACTCGAAATAGTAAGTCTGAAACTTTCGGTCAAAATGTTCTACACAGCTGATTTTGAAATTCTCAGTTTCTATTTTCAGACGATCAAATATACCTAATGAAATGTTAAACTATGTTTTTCGTGATCTAGGGATCGTTAAACGTAGAGAGTTGCAAGAATTTCGTGAGTGTTATATTACTTAGGCAAAAAATTAAAAAAAAAAACAAAAAATTCTCCCTAAGCCACTAAAAGCTATTTTTATTTAAATAATTCCATGCAGAATATGCAACTTATTTCTTTTAAGTGCTTACAGTACCGAGTACAGTTAAGTAATTTAAGAGGTCGTTAGTGTACTAGTCAAAGTACTTTTACTTTAATAACTTTAGCTGACTTTGAGAATAAATTTGTATTAATTTTCTAAGAATTAAATACTAAAAAACAATAAAATATAAAATATATATAAGTATCCACAGGCTCAAGTAATGTTAAAAAAAAACTAGCTTAGAGAACAACTTAACGATGCAAGAAGTTTAATTTATTAAAACCTTAATCTCCATGTTACAGCACTTTTACCATTACACACATAATAAAATACAACTAAAACTGATACTAATAACTAATTGGTAATTAGAAAAACTTCCTAACGTAGTTCCGTATAGCCTACATCTCATTTAAATTTGTATAAGAAAGTTTATATAAACCCTATTTTAAATACCTATTGAGGTATACTATAACTTGAGCTATGAGTACCACCTAAATATAAAAATTAAGTAAGAACATCTAATTCTTAAAAAATAATATATATATATATATATATATATATATATATATATATATATATATATATATATATATATATATATATATATATATATGTGTGTGTGTATACACTACCGTCAAAAAGTATTTGCCCACCTAGTTATTTCAGTCCCAAGACAACAAAAACCCAGATAATATATATATTTTTTAATTTTAATGAATTATTATTTATTTTCACATTATTTACAGTCTAGAAAATCAGAAAAATATTCATGATTTTCCAGGATTTTTCTCATCTATGTGACCTCTTTTGTTTTTAATTACCGCTTTACAGAGTCTCGGCATTCTGTCCAGTAGTTTCTTCAGAGTTTCTTCGGTTATTTTAACCTATTCTGCTTGTAAAAGTTCCCACAAGTGATTTTTTGATGTTGGATTGAGTTTTCGAACACAACTGTCCAAATGATCCCACAGCAATTCGATGGGGTTCAAGTCGAGTGATTGTGGAGAACAAGTCATCACTTCTAGGACGTCATCGTATTTTGATTGGTCCGAAAGTTCTCTAATTTGTGTAGCAGAATCTTTAGGGTCGTTGTCATGCTTAAAAATAAATTTCCCCTGAAAAATATCTCTCCCAGAAGGAAGCATTTGAGTTAGCAAAATTTCTTGATACAGTTCTTTTCGCATGATTCCTTCTATCCTAAAGATTTTTCCAACTTTACCGTTGCCAAAACAACCCTAAACCATTACTGAACCTCCACCATGTTTTACTGTAGGCAACTGACAGGCTTCCAACATCCTCTCTCCAGCTGACTGCCACACGTAAACTCGTCGATTTGAACCGAAAATTTCGAACTTAGATTCGTCCTTCCAAAGGACGGAATTCCATTGTTCTGATGTCCAATTTCTTCTCGGGCCCATTCTAATTGTTTACGTTTATTCACTTGCCTAAGAAGTGGTTTCCTCACTGCAACTTTCCCGTTTAGTCCACCTTCTGCTAACCTGTTCTTCTGATTTCTGATGGGGATGAACCGCTCCACGTTTACTTGAGCCGTGATTTCTGGTGCGGTTAAGCGGCGATTACGTCTGCTGGACATTGTTATAGCTGTGTCTTCAGCAGGAGTCGTTTCTCGAGGCCCTCCTGAACGTTTTTGGTTGAAAATTTCACGTCCAGCAGAAAATTTTTTACGATGTAGTCCACCGTTCTCCTTGGCATCCGCATATCACTCGCGATTTGTCGACTCGAGTGACCATTTTGATGTCTTGCAATTATCAGAGCCCGATTTTCAACGGAAACTTCTTTCGTTTTTGGCATTTTCACAAACAATTATCATGCAAAACTTGGAAATTTGTTTTAATTGGTTTTTAATTTGTGATTTCACCAAAAAGGCTTATCTAAATAATTTTATGGTGGACACTTGTTAAGAACAATTAAATTTACCTGATATAATAAAAGAGTTTAATGAGGTATTAAATTTTGGCATATCATATATATATATATATATATATATATATATATATATATATATATATATATATATATATATATATATATATATAATAGCTAATATTTTTCTTGGGTTTTGGTTGTCATTTAAAACAAAACTTACTATTGGTAGCAAGGTTGCAAGAAATGGTTGAAGAAAAATAAAAGAGGAAATTATAGTATTTTGCAAGGGTGAAAATTTGCAAAAAGATAGCATGGCCTTTTTGAAAAATATTGAATGAATTTATGAACGAAATATCACAAATTCATTACCAGGTGTATAAGTATGAAATGCGGATTTTTTTTCTAAAAAAAACATGTTAAATTCGGAAGAATGATAAAAAGTGCTTTATTCAAAGTATGCTCCATCGCTTGTTATACATTTTTCCCATCTTTCGGGCAATTTGTGAATATCACGCCAGTAAAAATCTTCCCCCTTTGCTGCGAACCATTCATCGAGCCATTTTTTCACATCTTCGTACGAACCAAAGCGCTGCTCAGCAAGTGCGTGACCCATTGATGCAAACAAGTGGTAATCGGAAGGAGCCAAGTCTGGTGAGTAAGCCGCATGGGGTAGAACTTCCCAGCTGAGTGCTTCCAACGTGTCGCGAACTGGTTTTGCCGTATGTGATGGAGCATTGTCATGAAAAAAAATGACTTTGTGTTGTCTCTTTCGGTATTCGGTCAATTGTTGTTGGTAACGTTTAGTATTAACCGTTTCCCCAGGTTTTAACAACTCAGTTTAACAGTTTTAATATACCACGCCCCTCTGGTCCCACCAAACACAAAGCATCCTCTTTCTGCCAAAGCGATTTGGTCTTGGGGTCGATGTGGATGGTGCGCCTGGATCCACCCATGAGTTTTTGCGCTTGGGATTTTTAAACTAAATCCACTTTTCATCCCCTGTAACTATACGATGCAAAAACGACTTCCTTTTGTACCGAGCGAGCAAAATGTTTTGCGCTTTTCCATTTGCCTGTCGTTCAACTCATGTGGTACCCATCTACCGGCTTCCGAATCTTTCCCATCTCTCGTAACCGATTGGAAACAGCTTGTTGACTAACGCCCAATTGCTCGGCGAGTTGTTTTTGTGTTTGCGAATCATCTTTGTCCAACAATGTTTGCAATTGCAATTGTTTTCCACGTTCCTTGTCTGTAACATCGAAGTCACCACTTTTGAAACGCCGAAATCATCGTTCACACGTATCTTGCGATGGAGCATGTTCACCATAAGCTTCTTGAAGTAACCGGTATGATTCAACAGCAGTTTTTCTTCAAATGAAAACAAAAAATTAATGCTGTCCGCGAATGCTCTTTGTTCGGTATAAATTTCGACATATTGAACACGACAACACAACACTATGCACACACTTTTCCAATTTATCACTCATGCGCGTCTGACACTTGTTGATGACACAACAAAATGGCGCAGTGACAAATCTTTATAGCACAAACTGCATTGGTGCACTATCTGTTGTCTGAAATCCGCATTTTATACTTGTACACCTGGTAAGAACGACATCAAAACTTTTTGCAAAATTAGCCAAACAGAAAAATAGAAGGATTTTTTTAGTTCAATTAAAGAAAAACTTGATAAAGCACACATCATCAGCTTATACTGTTCACTGCTGGACGAAAGTCCCCTTCAGGTCTTGCCACTTTTTTTTGTTCTGGGCCATTTGTACCCAATTTCAAGCCACCTTCTTCAAATCGTTAGTGTACCTCTACTCTAATAGACTTCGAATCCTGGTCGCCACTCTATAATTTATTTTGTCCATCCTCCATCCCTAAACATGCCCAGCCTAGATCCATTTAAGATGTAGAATGAATTGGACTACGTCTTGCACCACGGTTCTTTTCCTGGTAATGTAATTTGAGATGGGATCTCTGAAAGTAACGCCTAATATTGACCTCTCCATTTTTCTTTGCTTGACACATATTTTGTTGATGTTTTTCTTCGTCACTGTGAGAGTATCAGCTCCATACGTAAGAACGCGGTGTATGCATCTGTCAAGAACTTCTCTTTTTAAACATATAAGAAGGTTAGATTTAAATATATAGGCTAGTTTGCCATATGCCACCCTGAAGAGACCTATTCTCCCCTGAATATATGTTTGGTTGACTCGTTATATGCTGATTTCATGTCCTAGGTACTTATATCAGTTTGCTTGCTCGATATCCACGTTATTCAGTTTTATAGAGTCATTTAATCCAAGATTATTGAAGCATGTGCAGCATAGTTTGTTTTTCTTGCACTTTGTCTGTTATTAACACGAAGTCGTCGGCAAAACAAAGGTGATTAACCTTTTCACCGTCAAGTCCCATTTTTTCCTAGTTTATTAATTATAACATATTTTCTAGACGTGTTACAAAAAACTTGGGGAAGAACGTAGCATATCACCCTGTCGCACTCCTCTTTCGATTTGAAATTTGTCGGTAGATCAATGGTCAATACGACACTCCAATTTATGTGTTAGACGTTTGGTAAGTATTTTAGTGAATACTTTGTATACATGACTCAGGAGGCTAATAGGTCGATAGTTTTTAAGGTCTGAAGTATCTCCTTTTTTATGCTTAATAACAATAGTTGCATTATTCCATTCGAGTTATTTCTTCCAGGAGGCATTTGTTAGATAACATAGAAAGAAATTTGATAACTTGTCCTCCTTGTTTAATTACCTCTACTACAATATTCTCTTCACTTCAATATTGTTATTTTTCATGTCCTTCAAGGCTGCTGTGATTTCTTCTTCTGTGATCTCCGAGATCTCCTCCGATCCTTGATTTAGGACTTTTGGTATATTGATTTCTGTACTTCTATCTTGTAAGTGTGGATAAAATAATTCGATGATCCTTAATATATAATACACTGCTAAGCAAAAAAGGTAACTCAAACTATTTGGCTTCATTAAACACGGATCCTAGAGTTGAGTTTCATATATTTTTACGGATTTTAGTATCACTTGAAAGCCCATTTCTAATTATACCAAATTCCATTGCACACCTCATGCCTTTTACTGATTAAACTGATTGAAAGGGGAAACAAGGAGAACAAGGATTGAAAAAAGAAAGGAAAAATTAAACAAATTTTAAGTTTAATAATTAAATTTGTTGATAAAAACCAAAATCAATATTCTGTATTACCACCTCTAGCCCTTATTACTGCTTCTGGCCGATTTTTCATGGAGCAGGTGAGCTTTTTCACAACCGTCTGTGGGATTCCCCACACCTCCGCCATCATAACTTTTAAGTCCCTCAGTGATGCGGGGGCTGAATTCCTGGCTTTTGTTTTAAACTCACCCACATGTGTTCACTTGGATTGAAGTCAGTACTCCGCGCAGGCCAGTCTAATGTGGGTATTCCCACTTCCGCCGGGTATAGCCGCACCGATGCAGCAGCATGTGGCCTCGCATTGTTGTGCATTAGCACGAAGCTATCACTAACAAACCCAGCGTAAGGAATGATGTATCCTGCAGGATCTCTTCGATGTACCGGTGAGCTGTTAATCCACAGCTACGAGTCTCATCAGTCACGAAAACGAAATCGGTTTTCGCATCCAGTGAGATGCTTTCCCACACCATGACAGAACCTCCTCCGTGGGCGACCGTTTCAGTAATGCAACACTGCGTATAGCGCTCCCTAGGCCACCCATAGACTCGTCTTCTTCCATCATTGCCATGTAGGCACATTCAGGATTCGTCGGAGAATAAAACGGAGCGCTATTGCTCTAAGGTTCAGTCGACATGTTCTCGGGCAAATCTGAGTCGCGCTTGTCGATGGGCTGCTGTCAATTTGGGTCCATTAGTTGGTCCCTTAGGAGTTAGGTTAGCTTCTTTAAGTCTTCTTCTGACTGTTCAATGACTGACAGCCCGACCCCGAACTTGTCGGAACTCCTGCTGGACCTCAAAGCCAGTCAAGTGACGATTTCTTAGAGTTGTGTTGACAGTGAAGCGGTCGTCTCGCTCCGAGGTACACCTTCTTTTTCCTGATCCTGGTCTCCGTGTAAAGGCGCCAGCCCCTTGGTAACGTCTGTAAACTCTGAAGATAGCTGACTGGCTCAGGTGTAGTTACGCAGCGACTACACGTTGGCTAAGCCCTTCTTGCAATAGGGCAATGACTTGTGCCGTTTCTTCCAGTGTGGTATCCATCATTAGTGAGCAGGTATAGCGGTTCAAGTTCTGATAAAGAAATGATAGGAAAATACAGTTGCGTGTGTTTTCATAGGGATGAATAGCACGCAACGAGTACGTTGCTGAATGAGCAAAAACGGTTCTATTGAGTAACACCGTTTTTGGAAATCCAAATGTTTTTGGTATTATTGGAAAGTATCAGCATTCTAATAGTACTAAAAATAATACCACTGTTTGAAAATTAAATTCAAGGATCGGTGTTAAACGAAGAAAAATTGTTTGAGTCGATTTTTTTGCTTACCAGTATAAAGAGTGCGGCGCCAAAATCTGGACAAAATTCAATTTGAATTTCCCGCCGTTCTATACCACTTCGAGAGGTCGCGATTGGCGTCCAAATAGCTTGACGCATGTACTAGACATTCATAACCTCGAAACAATCGCAATGTTGAAACCAAGTGCGAAGTATAATCGAAGAGCCGCGATTATCGAAAGTGTCGCGCTGGGTGCTCAGCGACAGAAATCCTACGATTCTTCGGGTACCCAAGATCAACTGTGTACGATGTTGTCGCGAAGTATAGGGAGTAGGAGAAGTCCAACGAAGGTTTTGCAACACCGGCAAGAAAAAAATTGGTTATCGGACAACGTCGACATGTTTTGGTCCAAAGAATTTTGGCCTCCCAACAGCCCAGATTTAAATCCTTTGGACTTCTATGTATGGAGCGTGGTTGAAAGGGTCACTAACAAGTTCAGACATCCAAACGTCGTATCATTGAGAGCCGCTATTGAAGCGGCATTCGCCGATATGGACCGTGAGTCATTAAAACGAGCCAGCGACCGCTTCAGACCGAGAATGGAGGCGATCATTCAAGCAGAAGGGGGTTATATTTGAGTAAATACAAAACTTGCACTGACTTCAAAATTTTGTTTAATTTTTTGGGTTTACATATTGTATTTTATGTATTAAGTATTAATTAGATATAGCTTACATAAAATGACAACAGCGAATATATTTTTTGCTAATAGTATTTTCTTTCGTAAGCAGTTACCTTTTTAACCTTGAGACCAATATATTTTTTTGCACTTTTTATTACTTTCCTGAAGTTGTTTTTTTCAAATTTAGTCAGGTCACTTATCTTTATTAAATGAAAGGATAAGATGTTTGCTGTAAAAATAAAAAATAAAGAGTGAATTTGAGAGTAGCATAGAGAGAGACTGGCCTAACTTCGAAAAATATCTAATCAAACCCTAATAATATTCGGGGTTTCATCGACGCTGCACAAATGCTATTGGACAGATTTTTTGTTTTTGTAAAACCCTCGCTCACAAATCACACGTGTCGTTTCAGTGAAATGCTCCATAGCAACTGAAATTCCGTCCATTGCGTTCGCGTAAAAGCCAAACAAATTTAAACTGAATAACTAGACATTCCATGTTTAAAAATAAAATGACAGGTATTGTGGGATACCTTGTGAGATATTCATGTTATCATATTTAAGTTTAATGTGGTGTTTGTGTTATTTTAGTACAGAAATATGATGTTCCTCTTCTAAAGTAAGTAAAAATCTTATTTTCTTATTTTTATGATTCCTGAAGCAGCAAAGAAAGCAGAGAATTCATTGAAAATCACCAGGAAAAGTGCAACACAGGAAATTAGCTATAAAACTCTGTTCTTTAATGAAAACGTGAAAACGTTTAACTCAATTTATTATCTGGAATCATATAACTGATAAGTATTTATCTATCTAAAATCAATACAAAAAACTGTCATTATCATTTAAATGATTTGTACCAGGGTCGGCATCAACTGCCGCAATTTAAGTATCTATATCCTATCATGCGTGACTGTTTTTAACTGTTAAGTATTTTTCCCAATAACCGCTAATGACAGAATTTGATGGGAACGATATGTACTTCTTAAAAATATAGAGGGGATATATTAAAGCGGTAACAGCTTCAAGTGTTCTAGGAATCTGATATATTGTGACTTAACAGTAGGTTTTACATTTTTCTTCTTCTTAAAGTGCCTATTCGGTTCGAATGTTCGCAATCATTCTGGCTATTATTACTTTATCCACTGCAGCTCTGAAAAGACGGGTAGTATTTGTTGAGACCCAATTTCTCAGATTGTTTAGCTAGGAGATACGTCTGCGTCCTGGTCCCCTTTTTCCAAAAAACTATCATTGGAGTATTTGTTGTAGTAATCCATATCTGTGGGAGTTTCTCATTATGTGTCATTAATACTACAATTTTCCTACTTAAATAGTTTCCATAATTTTCTGTTTCTTGTTCATGCGACGTAAGACTTCCTAGTTAGTAATATGGTTAGTATAAGAAATTTTCAATATTTCAAATGCCTCAAGTTTCTTAGAAGTGGTTTCAGTCAGCGTCCAAGATTCCATACCGTAAAGAAGGACACTGAAGGCATATCATCTTAAGAGTCTTATTTTCGTGCTTAAATTTATTGCTCAGCTCTTGAAAAGTGATGTCATTTTGAGGCACACTGCTTCAACTTTTTCGATACGGCAACGAATTTCCTGCGAATGATTCCACTGTTTGTTTATCATGGTACCTACAGTCCCTGGCCAAATTATTAGACGCACTGTATTTTTTTAGTAATTTTATGTTTCTTAAGAGTTTTTATGCAATAATGGTATATTTAAACTACAATATTATTGATTTTTATTTAAAAGAATTGTTGTAGACTACATATTTGTATTTATTTTTAACATATGGCAACACTGTGTTGACAAAGTGATACATGAACATAAACAACTACAAACCTGTATCAGTCGCGATCGGAATCGAGTCAGGTACGGACGTGTTTCTGTGGCTTTATGGACTGTGATTGTTTGTTTAACAGTTTTATACTACTCAGTTATTAGTTTATTTTGTATGCAGTGTTTTAAAAAAGTAATTGGACTATTTTCATTATGGGTAGAAAAGGCGATCTTTCACCACGTAAAAAAGCTGAAGTGAAGGCCCTTGTGATTGCGAAAACATTTACAAACCGAGAAATATCACAAAGATTGGAGGTTTCTGAAGCTAGTGTACGACGCATAAAAAAGAAAATTGAGTCAGGGAAGGAATTAAGCCCGGATGCGGTAGAAAACCAATTTTCACTCCACGGTCAGAGAGATGTTTGAAGAAAATTTGTGTAGAAAACAGATTTGCTACCACAAAGGTAATAAAATCACAACTCCAGGATGCTAGCGTAAATGCTTCTGAGCGCACTGTTCGATGAAAATTGAAAGAATTAGATTTTAAGGCCTGTCGCCCCGCCAGGAAGCCCAAGTTAACAGCTGCAATGAAAGCAAAGCGCCTGAAGTGGGCCAAACAATGGCAAGACAAAGATGTGGACTTCTGGAGATCGGTAAGATACAGCAATTTAATCAATAATTGATACATTATTATCATTTTCAGTTAAATAAAGCAAATAAACATGGAAGTTTATATATTTTTCCTATTTTTGACAGGTCTGCTTCAGTGACGAAAGTACATTCGAAATTTTGCAGAATAAAGCTCAGTATGTGCGTCGTCGTCATGGAGAAAAGTTTCATCCTGATTGTGTCGTCCCGACGGTTAAAACATCCCACCAAAGTGATGATTTGGTCAGTTATCAGCGGCAAGGGCACTGGACGTCTGTACGTCGTCAAAGGAATAATGAGGCAAGATCAGTACAAAGAAGTATTACAAAATCGGTTGATTCCGCAGCTCAGAGAATGGTTTCCAAATGGGGAACCATTCACTTTCATGCAAGATGGAGCTCCCTGCCACACTGCTCGGTCTGTTAAAGCTTTTTTGGCAGAAAAAAATATCCCTCTGTTGGATTGGCCGGGTAATAGCCCTGATATGAACCCCATTGAAAATGTGTGGGAGCTGATGAAAAGAGAAATGGCTAAAGATGTGATTACCAACAAAACCCAGCTCCTAGAAAAGATTATTCATGTGTGGAATCATCATCCTCAAATGCAGGAGACAGTACAATCTTGCATTGATAACATGCCGCGCAGAATTAAAGCTTTGATAGCGGCTAAAGGTGGCTCAACTAAATATTGACTTTTACTAACATTAATTTCACTTTTCTTTAAAACTTAATAAACTTATGCTTTTCTAAATTAATGCTGTTTTATTTATGTCAAATAAATAGGTAATTGATTGGATAATATAAAAATAAAAAACAAATCAATTTAAAATAATAAAACGGTACAATATCACTCGGTAATTAATATTTTACATGAAATCTTGCAGTGCGTCTAATAATTTGGCCAGGGACTGTAGATATGAATATTGTGGAGTTCTTTGTGTTTGTTGTTTTTTAACCATCAACAAGGTAGCAGGAACCAGAGACTTGCTGATTACCATGTACCTTGTTTTCCTGATAATAAGTTCGAAGCCGTATGGATTACTGACTTCGTTTATTTTTGTATAAGATGTTGTAGACCCTTTAAATTATCAGCCATAACCGCCGTATCTTCAGCATAACGAATATTATTTATTCGCTCTCCATTAAGCAGTATTCCTTCTACTTTAATAAACGCCATCTGGTTCCAATAGAGGTTGCCAATAATTCGCAGATCCTTTCCATCTAGCCCAAGGTCTTTCAAAATGCCGATCATTTCGTGATGTTAGACTCTATCAAAGGTCTTTTAATAGTCGATCAGGCACAAATATACGTCACAATTGACGTATCTACGTCACTGAATCAAAACCTGCATAGAAAACAAGGCCTCTCTGGTTCCCACGGCATCACGAAAACCGAATTGTGTAGCTGACATGTTTTCTTCACATAACTTGTATATTCTTCTGCGAATGATTTTCATAAATGTTCTTCAAAGATGGCTTATGATGGTAATGGTTCAATATCCTCCGCATTTTTTAGCGCTTGCATTTTTTGAGATCGTTATAAACTCAGACTTTAACCAGCTTTCTGGTATTCTGGAATTCATCGGGACCAGTGGCTTTTCCATTTTTTAGTTGATTTATTGCAATGCGCACTTCATCGGTTTTAATACAAGGCCCAAACAAGTCTATTGAGCATTGTGGCTGATCTGATCTGGCATCAAAAAATAACTCTGTAATATAGTCTTGCCATATCTTCAGTTTCTCTTCCTTATCGATAACAACGTTTCCTTGATGATCTATTAAACGTCTATTTGATTTCGTTCTCCGTTCACCAGTTAAGTCTTTGATTTTTCGATAGATATTAAAGCTATCATACTTTCCCTGCAACTCCTCTATCTCTTCACATCTTTCACCATTCTACTTATCGTTAGCTGTTCGAATTTCTTTCTATATTTGTTGGTTGGTTGAAGAAGGTGTTAGTGATAACATAACCTATTTCTTCACTGAAAATGTTTATTCATTCGCCTGTGTTTTTTTTTCACCTAGACCTCGGAACTTCCTGACATAGCTCTTCCAGTCCTGGCGTTGAAGTGTCCCATTATGACTGTCAAGTCTCGGTATTGTTTTTAAAACTTGTGTTATTTACTCGTAAAATTACTCGACCTCTTTATCATGTTTATCTGCAGCGGGAGCATATATTTGTATAACGTTAAAAGGAACAGGTTTGGTTCTTATTTGGAGAAGCATTATTCTGTCTGAAATAGGCGTAAAATTTGTGACGCATTTGTCTGTAGCTCTGTCAACTACAATTCCCACTCCATACTCATATTTATTTTCGGCCGATCGATCCTGAGGTTTTACATTAATGTGAGGTTTTTTGACAGTTAATTTAACTTCTTTTATTGTTTTTGTCCGTTATCATTGATAAGGGTTTTAAGGAGATAATTTTACTGGTGGTATTATCGGTAAGTTGGCGGCCAATTAATGGTAATATTGGTCGAAATTACCGGTAAAATTACCCAAAGCTAAAACTATAACACAGGGGAACAGCTGTTTTGGTGTCGAGGTTTTTTGAGCTGATTCTATATCAATTTGATGTCCTGAATTCAAATAACGTATTCATTTGTACCTACGAGCTCAAATTTTTAAGATATACAATTTTAGAGAAATATAAGTTCCATTATTGTAACTCAAATCCGTAAGTGTAGTAAACAAAAGTAGATACGAAATTTTTATTTTAGTTATACAAAATACAATATTATGTCGTACTTACAAACAACAAAAAAAAAAACATTGAAGAAATGAAATAGTCACTCAACACTTGGAAAGCTTCTTTTCCGCGACATTCTTGAATGTTTTTTTAAACAGTCCCTTTTTAAACTCCAGCAGTAATCTGCCATCATGTGCATGTCCCATCTTCCTTGGTAGCGGTCCTCCATAACTTTAATATCTTGGTGAAATCTTTCACCTTGTTCCTCACTCATGTCTCCTAAATTTTCTGGAAAACGGTCTAAGTGGCTGTGTAAATAGTGTATTTTAATACTCATATTGCACCCTAAAGATTTGAAACTATTAAGCATCTTGTTAACCATTTCAACATAGTTTTGAGCTTTATGTTTGCCTAGAAAATTTTCTACAACTGCAACAAATGATGTCCAAGCTTCTCGTTCAACTTGATTCATTGAATTTATGAAGGCAGGATCCTTAATTAATTGTCTTATTTGTGGGCCGTCAAATATCCCTGCTTTGAGTTTTTCTGTGCTCAACTGATGCATTTTTACCCCTATATATGCAAAACAAGACCCATTCTTATCAAGAGCCTTTACAAATTGCTTCATTAAGCCCAACTTTATATGTAACGGAGGAAGCTATTGCCCCTATTGAAGCGGAAGTCATAAAAAAACTTCGCATACATATATTTTGCCAGAAAATTTGAAGAACCCGATCTGGCATCAAATTAATGCCAGAATCCTGAAACAGATGGTAAAAAGTCCACAGAATCCAAACGTAATTCTTCGCCAAGTTTAATGATTTGCTCAACGTTTACGTGCCATTAACAAATAAGTATGAAACAGAATACACGGAACCAACAGGAATGAACACCTCGGGGCGTCCTTTACTGGGTTGGGACGATCCGCCATTTTGGAGTTCCCATTTTGTTTTTTGAAATTTGAACTTCACATTCGTAATCAGCGATCCCAAAAACCCGTATATACATTTCATAAAAATAACCCATGTTTTTTTCAAAAATAGTCCGTCATTTAGAAGCCTCCATTTTGGTTTTTTAAAATTTGAACTTCATATTCGTAATCAGCGACCCCAGAAACTCATGTATGCGGGGCTTCATAAAAATAGCTCGCGTTTTTCCAAAAATAGTCAACCTTTTTGGAGCTGCCGTTTTGTTTTTTGAAATTTGAACTTCATATTCGTAATCAGCGACCACTAAGACCCATGCATACAGAGTTTTGATAAAAATAGCTCACGTTTTTCCAAAAATAGTCCGCCATTTTGGAGATACCTATTTGTTTTTTGAGAATTCGACCTCATATTCATCATATTAGCGATCCCAAAAAACCCGATGTAGCGCGTTTTGTCGAAATCGAATAATACGTTCATATTTTAGCCAGCTTTTCGGGACGTTTTTCTTCTGTGGGACGCCAAATTCTCAAATTGTAATCGATCAATAGAAAATCGTAAAATTAACAGTAATTCGGAATTTTTTTCTCATTCTTGGTAAGTTACCAGTAACACTTAGATCTTAGCGGTAATTTTAAAAATATGTCGTTGATTGATTGGAAAAAGTATAAATCTTTGTCGTTTGGATTCTGCTGTAATAATGTTGGCTAGGCCAAAATTTGAAGATTCTTGAGAAGAATTAACTCAATTCTGCTCTACAAATAAGTGGGAATCAGTAATTCTAAGGTTTATAGGACCTTATACTAATTTGAAAATTTTAGAATACACGCAATACTTCTTCTTGTCATTTTATTAATTTTAGATTTCTTTATCATTTTGACAGAAGGTGCGAACACTGACTGTCACTTACCATAAGTAATCTTGTGTTAATAAAACTGGTGCGTATTATGTAGATATGACGTCATAAGTTGACGTTATAACGCCTTCCTATGTTACCGTTCTCTTGTGAAAACGCAGCGATTATAGATTCTTGTTATGGTTTATCTTAAGTATTCGTTACTCTTTGGGCCCATTAATCTAATCCGTCCCTGAAATACAACGTTGTAAAACTCAATTAAAAAACTATTTTCTCATGGTTTAGAACAGAAGTCAACTACCTACCCTTTTTTTCTAATAATTAAATCTATTCAGTAGTGCAGAACTTCAAGGATTTTTTAATCGCAACATGAACGTGTGGGTGAACTAGATCAAATTATTAAGAGATTTTGATTTAATACGATAACGTTATTTAGTTTCTTAGTAAAATAGTTACCTTTGTAACATACAGATCCTGGCATTGTACTTATTTTATCCCATTATACAAAGAAGCTATTTATTATATATAATCTTTTCTCCCGGCCCACAGGTTAATTTAACCTAAAAATCTAACGAAAAGTATTCAATATGAAATGATTAGTCATTTGTTCTTCTTTTTTTCTGAACAACTGGATTGCTTAGGATCAAATATTTTTTATTTACTAATTTTTAGCAGTCATAGGTCCGGTGCTATTTAGTGAGTAAGTTTTGATACTTGCCTGGAACGGAGAATGTTGGGTATTAAATTAACGACCCCAAAACGCAACGAATGAATCCGACAAAAAACTAAAGTCGTGGACTTATTAGAAAGGGTGGCCGAATTAAAATGGATGTGGGCCTGACACGTGGCACGTAGATCAGATGACAGATGGACGAGAAAAATTTTGGATAATGGAGAGACGACATCAGCAAAAATGGGAAAAGCCTACGTCCAGCAATGGATTGACCTAGGCAGATCGTGATCGTGAAATAACTGTAATATAAAACTTTGAAGTATGACATTTCAGCCATCTTGTAGGTTTACCTACAAAAAGAATTGTAATTGGGTATGCTATTTTCGCAAAGAGCAATTATATGAGCTTTATTTAATTACAGATGTTGATGAACTGAGTTAATATTTATGTTAAGGTTTTTCACCATGCAAAAATCATCTGACAAAGTTAAATAGTAATAAGCTACTGAGTAGCTAAGCTCTTACCTTAGCTACGTTTTGGTAGCCATTTTCATGTTTAAGACAGTGGCGTAGCCAGGCTCTACAGGCGGGGAGCGTGTGGGTAGAAAGGCATTTCTCTAAAGAACAAAAGAACACTACTTACAGAGAATGGTGTAAATCGACAAACGGGGTTGCGTCAAAAAACAACTCAAATACGACAGAGTAGCTTAAACAACAAGTGGCTTGAAGCTTACTTGCCTGAAGATGTAGCTTGGTTAATTGTATTATCTCTATACTAATTGTTCCAGATAATATATCAAGACATAATTTCAAAAACTCCCTCTCATTTAGACGACTGACATTTTAGCGAGGAATTAACGGTTCTTTAGCAGAGTAAAGTTAAAAATAATAATGATAATACATAAATGGTTTGCCGAAATGCAAAATTCAGGCGAAGAAGACTCAAGATTTATAATTTTTAATATTTTTTTTGCTTTTTAATTGTATTATAAATCGTATAACAAAAAAATTTGTACGTAGATGATTATTTCTTTTAAAGTATGTTTTTTATTTTAGTTTCAAGTGAAGCTTGGTACACTTAATGGACTCGAGGTACTTACTTATAGATTTTAAAGTAGTTTTTCCATGTCATTTAGCTTGTTAAAGAAAATCTTCATTGCATCAATCTTGTCAGTATTCAAGATCAGCAAAAAATATGTTACAATATTTACATACATACGAGTAGTTACCTGACCCCAAGAATATCGAGATATTTCTTGACAAAGTATTCGATGTGAAACTTTTATGTATAGATATGTAATAATTTAAATATTATCTTAAAATGAATATTTTCGGCGGGTGTTATTTGATTAAAAAAGGGGTGTGGAAGTAAAATTAAAAGGGAACCCCAACAGGCAAACGATCAAGTGTCGTAAATGCAACTATCAGTTCGTTGTAACGCATTCTTCGTAAAGATTTATGTCTGCCCTCTACAAGTTGTGGGGGAGTCGATGGGAGCTAGAGGGGCATATGCTCCCTCACGCCTATGGATATGCAGAAATAGTTATTTTTTTATTATTTTGTTTTGTATTATGTTGGGAATGTGGAATCTTTGGCACAATGACACTACTCAGTATATATCACCACTACACCATATACCTTATTCTTGCACTCGACGCGCGTCTCGCTAACCATGTTAGCTTCATCAGGAGCGATGATTGACTGACAGTCAATCATCGCTTTAAAATACTACGCAGTATATATCACCACTACACCATTATTTTCGCGCTTGACGTGCGACCATGTTAGCTTCATCAGGAGCGATAATTGATGATTATCAAACGAAACAAATTCGATTGATTTTTGAAACGTCTCATTACGCGCGATCAAAAATGGATCGCGTACGATGATACTGATCGTGGTCGAAGTGTGATGAAACTGCGGAAACGGGGGTAAAGCCAGAATTAATGCCAAAACAGGTGATGCGGCATGCTTGGTAGAACTGAAAGAGAATCTTATTACACGAGGTGCTACAGCTTGAACAAAGGATTAGATAGCATCTCTACTGTAAACAATTATTCAGACTGCAGCGAACAATTGAGAGAAAGTGGCCGGAATTGATTAATATAAATGGTTATTGTCTTTTATCATCAGAATGCCAAACCACACACATATATTTGACGCCTCGACAAAAAGTAAGAGAGCTTGGCTGGGATTTGATGCATCCATCGTACCGCCCAGACCTTGCATCCTTAGGCTACCAGGGTGTAAGTTGATTTCCAAGAGACTTGTGAACATTACTTGGTTCATTTCCATGCCCAGCAAATTCTACAGCGGCGGAATAATGATTCAACCAGAAAAAAGGCAAAAGATTATCAATTAAAACGGCGCATTTAATAAACTTCATTTAAAATATGAAAAAGTACTGTTTGAATTTTGATGCAAAAAGGCCCGATATTCGAAGTTCAAATTAAAACTAATTGCGCTAGGCCTATGGGGAAAAAGTAAATGTAACACATGGGCTGAAAAGTCCCGGGCCTAACACATAGATGGCGCTAGTTTTATTGCAGTCACCTTTTTTTCAGTTAATACTAACCTTCAAAAGACAGCTGTTAAAATTTCATGATATTCTATTCATTAGTTTGTGAGTTATTGTGCTAAGAGTGACGCTACTTTTGTTATTTTCAAAACAATGGATCAAAAACAATTTCGTGTTTTAATCACACTGCTTCTTGATGGGAAAAAATACCGTTCAAGCGAAGCAATGGCTTGAAAAGTGTTATGGGGACTCCGCTCCATCAGAAACAACAATAAAACGTTGGTTTGCTGACTTCAAACGTGGTCGTAGAGACACCGATGATGCAGAATGCAGTGGACGTCCAAATGAGGCGGTAACACCAGAAAACATCAAAAAAATCCATAAAATCGTTTTGAATGATCGAAAAGTGAAGTTGCGTGAGTTAGCTGACATCGTAAAGATATCAAAAGAACGTGTTGGCTTTATATTGCATGAGCATTTGACTATGAGAAAGCTCTGTTCAAAGTGGGTGCCGTGTTTGCTCACTGTTTATCAAAAACAAGAACGTGTTGATGATTCTGAGCAGTGTTTGGCCCTTGTTAGAGCGGCGCTGGAATGATTGCGTTGCTCTTGATGGAGATTACGTTGATGAATAAAGCTAATTTTGAACCAAAAAAACCGTGTTTTCTTTGTTAGGCCCGGGACTTTTCAGCCCATGTGTTATATATATATATATATATATATATATATATATATATATATATATATATATACAATAACAAATTTGACATATCAGTTTTTAAGCGTAACATCCATAAATATTGAATTTGAACCGAATCTCCTTCTCTTGAAGTCGATTAATAAAAAAAAATAATGGACAGAGAAAAGAAAAAATGTTAATACAATTGTAGTAGCAATAAACGACAGAGATAGAGTAGTATTTCAATACAAAACCATATAAAGAAGTTTATGTGGCTCCATTCAATTTCCTATGGCAATTAAATTTTGATTTTGATTCAGTGATGTATATGTCATACGTGTCGGTATATGACTAGCATTTGAATCGACTGCGAACAAGCATTACAAAAGACTTTTATAACATCGTATATCACTTTATGCCCGCTTGTACATATCGTGTCAACTTTTTCCTTTTTGTATTACGACGTAGTGGTTAATAAAATTTTGTTCGTGGTATTCTCGCTATAAATAATAACTTGTGTGTGGTTTGTGTTTCATGTTTTTTGACTACATTATGATCTCGTGATTGTAGCTGTGATGAGACTGCTTTAGAATTTTATATGTAAGACATTCTATGGAAACGTCCTTAACAGATTAGTTCAATGGTTCATTACAGTAATAGTAGTGAGCCAATAAAATCAACGAAACAGTTTTGTGGAGAGGACTATCTACATCTTTTTTAGATGCATCTAAGTGGTAAGAATATATTCTTAGGTTTTTAAGTGAAATCTAACAAGGTCGAAAGAAACACATTTTAATTACAAATAATTGAATGTATTTTAGAACAATACAAAACACATACTTCTAAGGTAACATTCTCTTAAATATCTAATGTTCTTCATAAATAGAACCAAAATTTTCAAAAACAAATACAAACTTTTTATGAATAAATAAACAGGTACCAGGCAATATTTAAAATCTATATTTTTTTGAAACTTAATACTAAGAAATTGGTAACTCCCTTTCAATCTTAATATAATTTCGTGTTAATTTTTTAAAAGGCTTAAGGCAAGAAAAAAAAAAAAACGAGGTTCAACTAAGTTTAGGTAACACACAGAAACGCTAATCACAAAAAAATACACAATAATCAGTACAAAATAAAAAAAAATCTACAAACTAGAGAAAATACATTATATAATAAAAAATTGGCCCTAAAACTAAAAAAAATCTATACTCTGTTCGTCTAAAAGAGATTAAATGAAAGAATTCTGTAAAATTTCCTGTTTAAGTAAGGTCTTACTAAAACATAATGACAATTCGTATTTGTAAAATTCTTAAACAATATGAATTATGTAACTGATACGTTAGTGGTAAAATAGCAAATATAATTACAACCATAACAATAAAAAACCCGCCAAGTGCAAGTCGGACTTGCGCAATTAGTGTTTCGTACGATGACTACTTCTAAAATAAAAATTTTTGTTACAAAGGCATAAAATGACCAATTACTTTCCAAAACACACCCGAGGTAAGTTTTCACCAAAGTTTGTTACCGATTTTGTTTTTTTTATATACCACATAAATTGTCAAAGGTGATAATTTTCATTCAATTTACACTTTATGGAGAATATTCCAGAATTTTTTCAAAATTTTTTAATCAGTACTTTTCGAGATAAGGCAGTGATTTTTGGCAATTTTTTTAAAATAATAAAAAAAAATGTGCGCAAGTATTACATCAAAGATAATTTTGAACTCGTGTTTTCACAATTTTTTTCACTGCCGATTTCACCCCTCAAAACTAACCCCTTAAGTCAAAAATTTAACTTTCAAAACCACACGGCTCTGATTGGGCCATCAATTCCTATATGTGTGCCTAATTTCAACTTTCTATGTCAAATAGTTTCGGAAAAAATCGGGTGTGACAGGTGGACGGACAGACAGACACCGAAGTGATCTTATAAGTGTTCCGTACGGAACACTAAAAAGTCATATCAGTGTAAAACTCATAATGATACATTTACATGATTCACTGAAATTTTCACCAACGCATTTTGGAGTAACAACAGAATTAACAGCAAGGTTTCTTTTCTCCTACACGGTCAATATTATTATCAATAATATATATTCTCGTTATACTGCCAAAATTTCTATCAAAATTATTGACATTAATTAAAGTACTGGAAATAATAATGATTGCGTTTGTATACAATATCTTAACTTACTTTCAAATATATGCCATTGATATATTCGATTGTATATACATCACGTTATAAATGTGTGTCAGATTACAGCCATTTTGTATTGTAAAGATACACTAAGATAACATTTTTTATGAGTTTCTTTGCATGCTTGTTTAGTCCATTAGCTGCATACCTAAATATATCTAATCTGACGATGCATTCTGCAAATTCGTTATTTAGATACATCGGCTGTCAAATAAAGAAAGAAGTTGACTTTTTCATTCAATGAGTTTCATGAAAGTTATTTCTGCAGTATATAACTCGCTTTAGTTTTAAATTCATTTCAATTTTTAAATTAGCGTAGACAGCAATATAAGATGAGAAGCTGTAAGCTCTAATGATAGCAGTTATTTTATTTTTTGATTCCCAATAACAAGTAAAGTAACTGTAAAAGTTAGCGTCATTCTCCGTCTCATCACACATCACCATCTATATTGGATTTACCATAAGTCTAAATTTAAAAAAGATATGAAATTAGAGTGAGTAAAACTCGTTGCGTGAAATTGGAAACCTAAATTTAACGTAACCTTAAGACTTACATGTATAAACCTCCTTCGTCTGCAACAAAGTATAGATAGTATACACATACTCTGTAAGATGGTAATATTATATTTAAACATAATCATTGGCCATAGCTTTATTTACATAACCATTTAGCTCCTTTTCAGGGGTAGGGGGATCTATACTTGGTAAGTAAAGGATTTCATACAGTTTCATACGAATTTTATACACGAAGAATGCAAGTAGATGAAGGAAAATCATAAGCATCATCACTCCCGCACAAATTCCCGTGGTTTTACCGGGTTGATCCCATTTTAATATCGGGTAAATGTATGGAGAACCATTCCTAAAAATATATGCAGTTTTTTTTTGCTATTATGAACTTGTTTTGATAATATTAGTTTTCAGGAAATAATTAACATACGAAGGTTAACCTGACAGTTTAAGATTGTTTTAGGTTATTGAATTTTAAAATCGGGTAAATGCATCGAAAACCCTTAATAAAAATATATATGGTATATACCTATTACTCCATCGAAAGCTGTCACAGCAGCTTTCGAACCGACAGAGTCTCAGGATGGATTTGACAGACAAGAGAACAGCTGGTAAACTGCTGGAATATGGACTTCTGTCTATTTTCAGTAGCAATACTTATATATACCTGAGGAAGGATCCCTCGAAAAGCGCTACCTGCTTTTAAAGCGTTGACTGTCTCAACCACTCTGTCGGTTGGAAAGCTGCTGTGTCAGCTTTCGATGGAGTAATAGGTATGCGTACTTAATACAATTCGTTGTATCCTACCATCGTGCTCCGTAACTTCTGGGATAAGTACCACTTGATACCGTTCTCTTGTTTGTCAATCCTAGCCTGACTGACGAGCCGTGATACGGCGAAACGCGTCTCAGGATGGATTTGACAGACAAGAGAACAGCTAGTAAACTGCTGGAATATGAACTTCAGTCTATTTGCAGTTGCTTTACAATAATTATAATTTTACTTATCCTCATATTCTCCAGTTTATAATTTTGATAGTAATAAGCCCTACTAACGCTTCGCTGATAATACTGCCAGCTTCTTCAGAATTCTGAAAACGTTACGTTGATGTCACTTTCGTGATTTGACTACACGGTCAATAATTTCTTCAAAGTTTTTGCTAGTCATCTCTTTGATATTCGAATATCCACTTCACCTTTGATATTGAAAATAATAGTACTCCCCTTTCCCAGATATTCTTGTTAGTTGAATGTTAGATATGACTTTGGGCCACTTATTATACAGAAAGCCCACTGACTTGGATAAATATTTAAATGCTTTCTCGAATCACCATTCCGTCCAAAAACAGTCAGCAACTTGAAGCGCACCTTACTTTCGTTTTTCAATCAAACAATTTCCAGTACCTAGATATAAAACACCCCAGTCAAAAACATACATCTCCCCAGATGTCTTCGAAGACTAAAAGTCAAGTATCTTGCGAGTGTAGTCTTTTTATACATTAAGAATATCACAAACGGCATTTCGAAAATTCTATAAAAACATAAAGTTCTCTATATGCTCTGAACCCTCACAGGTTTGCCAGGAATATCCTATTAAAAATTCAAGAGTCCTCGCAACATTTCCACTTTAGTAGTAGCAGAACACCAGCAGGAAACAGCACACCAGAAGAATTACAGTTCCACAGGTTACGGAGCTATGTAGAAGTTTCCTATCAAAAGTAATACGCCAGTTGACAGAATAAATAACCGGTCAAGTGCAAGTTAAACTTGCTCAATTAGTGTTCCGTACGTTGATTGCTTTTAAAATAAAAAAAAATTTGTTACAGAGGTATAAAATGATCAGTGACTTCACAAAATACACCCCAAATGAGTTTTCAACAAAGTTTGTTTCCAATCTTTACTGAAATCTGATGACCTTGAAATTTTTGTTTTTTTTATATACCATATAAATTATTAAAGGTAATGCACTCGTGATAATTTTCGTTCAATCTACACCCCGTGGAGAATATTCTAGAATTTTTTCGAAATTTTTTGATAAGTACTTTTCGAGATAAGGCCCGGGACAGCGATTTTTCGCGAATTTTTAAAAATAATACAAAGAAAAGTGCTCGCAAGTATAATATTATATATATATTTTTTACTCGTGTTTTCACAAGCTTTCATTTGACACCACACTCGATGACCTAGTAAAAAATTTTTTTTTTCACTTCCGACTTCACCCCCCAAAACTAACCCCTTAAGTCAAAATTTAATTCTCAAAACTACATGGCTCTGATGAGGCCATCAATTCCTATATTATTACCAAATTTCACCTTTCCATGTCAAATAGTTTCGGAGAAAATCGGGTGTGACAGACAGACAGACAGACAGACAGACAGACAGACAGACAGACACCGAAGTGATCTTATAAGTGTTCCGTACGGAACACTAAATATGGCAGTCTCACTTATCCTTTCCTACATGAAGAAATAATTACGTATATGTACAGTTACAGTACTGTAAAACAATGCCAGGCAAGTAAGGTACCTGGTGCTTTGCACAATTCTGATTGTTTGAATTAATTATACCACCTGGTTTCAAGAGAATATATTAAAACCGATCAACTCCTGTATAAAGAGGAACTGTAGAAAAATAGTGATAAATGATGCTCCACGCAAACTAATGAGAAAATCGACACTGAAAATTTATGGTTGTTCGGCATGTACACCAATGGTTGTAGGTAATATATACATGATTGACGCCAATTTTGATAATAACCTGGAATCTTGCAATATTGCCACATTTAAAATTAACAATTTATTTTATTTCGTTGAAAATTAAAGAAGTTTTACCTGTTTTAGTTTAAAATGGCAACTGATGCTGAAGAAATTAACTATTTTTCAAGTTTAATATTTAAAAAAAATTATTTATTAGTAAAAATACATAGCAGCAAAAAAATGTTTTGCACAACGAATTCATCTAACAACAGTTTTTATTGTTTTTAGTGTTCCGTACGGAACACTTATAAGATCACTTCGGTGTCTGTCTGTCTGTCACACCCGATTTTCTCCGAAACTATTTGACATAGAAAGGTGAAATTTGGTAATAATATAGGAGTTGATGGCCTCATCAGAGCCATGTAGTTTTGAGAATTAAATTTTGACTTAAGGGGTTAGTTTTGGGGGGTGAAGTAGGAAGTGAAAAAAAAATTTTTTTACTGGGTCATCGAGTGTGGTGTCAAATGAAAGCTTGTGAAAACACGAGTAAAATATATATATATATATATATATATATATATATATATATATATATATATATATATATATATATATATATATATACATATATATATATATATATATATATATATATATATATATATATATATATATATATATATATAATATTATACTTGCGCGCACTTTTCTTTGTATTATTTTTAAAAATTCGCGAAAAATCGCTGTCCCGGGCCTTATCTCGAAAAGTACTTATCAAAAAATTTCGAAAAAATTCTGGAATATTCTCCACGGGGTGTAGATTGAACGAAAATGATCACGAGTGCATTACCTTTAATAATTTATATGGTATATAAAAAAAACAAAAATTTCAAGGTCATCAGATTTCAGTAAAAATTGGAAACAAACTTTGTTGGAAACACATTTGGGGTGTGTTTTGTGAAGTCACTGATCATTTTATACCACCGTAACATAAATTTTGACTTAAGGGGTTCGTTTTAAGGGGTGAAATCGGAAGTGAAAAAATTTTTTTTTTACTAGGTCATCGAGTGTGGTGTCAAATGAAAGCTTGTGAAAACACGAGTAATATATATATATATATATATATATATATATATATATATATATATATACACATATATTGTATATATATATATATATATATATATATATATATATAATGTAATACTTGCGCACACTTTTCTTCGTATTACTTTTAAAAAATCGCTGTCCCCTACCTTATCTCGAAAAGTACTGATCAAAAAAAACAATTCTGGAATATTCTCCACGGTATATAGATTGAACGAAAATTATCACGAGTACATTACCTTTAATAATTTATCTGGTATATAAAAAAAAAACAAAATTTCAAGGTCACCAGTTTTCAGTAAAGATTGGAAACACACTTTGTTGAAAACTCATTTGGGGGGTGTTTTGCGAAGTCACTGATCATTTTATACCACCCTAACAAAAATTTTTATTTTAAAAACAATCAACGTACGGGACACTAATTGTGCAAGTTCAACTTGCACTTGACCGTTTTTTTTTAATTGAAACTCGGTCGTTATAAAATATTTTATTAATAACGAATAATCAACTAATTAAATATAATTAACGATATTCATAACGCACTGTATCTAATTTAAAACCAGTATACCAATTTGAAACACTGAGCTGCATTATTATCAATTTTATAAGTTTGTTTAAATAAAACAATATTTTTCGACAGTATGGTTTAGTAGGACAAATTGATTTCTCTTCGATATGTTCTGTAATATTAGTCTCATCTTACTCTGCTTTCTCCTAAGCTTATTGCATATTAAAAAATAGTGTACCATTACCATGGTAACTAAACCTTGACTTTAGTCTTACGAAATAACTTAAGTGAAGGTTAGTGGAACACAATTCTAAGATTTAATGAATATAGATCGTGAGCTGATGTAAATTTTCGATTATATAATCTCGCTACTAGTAAACTATGTTGAAAAAAGTTTGAATTATGAAATAGATTTGCATTTTTTAAATAAATAAATTATTGTCTATTCTACGTTAATGACACGGTTATGAGGAGCGGCAACTAGGTAAGGAATTTTTAGAAATAATGACAATCTTTACGTTAATAGAACCAACTGAGCGGGTCACAAATGATTCCTTCTTCGGTAAATAACAAAAAGAAACATAAAGAAACCCCAGGAAGTTGACGATGTGGACCAGACAAATTAACATTTTTTATTACACAAGATAATCGCGTTACAAAATTATAAGTGACTAATTAAAATACGAAAAATATACATTTTTGTCCTAAAAACACTTTTACAAATGATTGTAACAAACTTAAAGTAATAAAAACAAATATAAATTGGTAAATTTTGCAGACCACATTTACCAGATCAAAACAAAAGAATGTATTTTTTTTATCGTTAGCCTCCACGTCTCAGTAGGGATTTTACCCTTTTTCACATCCTGGGAATATCGGAGGGGATGTCGTAATACCCTGTAACGTTGTCCAAGTGCTGGAACATACATTTTTGTATTTCACGGCACCTTTTAGACAACGCGGTAGTGCTGCCACGGACGTTATTGCATTTCTGCGAACAACTACTACCTATGTACGTGGCCAGGCCATACACACTTAAATAAAAGTAGACCGATCGGATTGAACCCGAGACCTTCTGCACCGGAAGCACGTACTACGCCACGGAGCCACAAGCCGCCACCATATGAAAACGTAGACTGAAAAGTTTTTGGTCTGACACATAGATGTCACGCTTTTCAAAAAATTCATATGAATTTTAGGAAGTACCAACCTTCAAACGATATGTGTCAAAATTTCATGTCATTTCGACGATTAGTTTACAAGTTACAGTGGTTTTAGTGACGCTACTTTTCGCTTTCGAATTTCGTGTGTTGATTAAATATTGTTCTTCGATGGGAAAAAAATACCGTTCAAGCAAAGCACTCATCATTTACTGGTATGCTGAATTTAAACGTGGTCGTACAGATGATACAAATGATGCTGATTGCTCTGGACGCCCAAATGACCGTAAAGTGAAATTGTGAGATAGCTACCACCCTGAAGATATCAAAAGAACGTGTTGGTCATATTTTGCATGAACATTTGGGCATGAGAAAGCTCTGTTCGAAATGGGTACCGTGTTTGCTCACAGTGAACCAAAAATATAACAACGTTTTGATGATTCTGAGCGCAGTTTGGATGGAATTGATGAAACATAGATCCACCTCTATACACGGGAATCAAATCGGCAGTCAAGTAAGTGGACAGCAGCCGGTGAAAGCCGCCCGAAGCAACCAAACACACAACAATCGGCTGGGAAGGTTTTGGCCTTTGTATTTTGGGATGCGCATGGAATAATTTTCATTGACCATGCTGAGAAGGGAAAAACCATCAATAGCGAATATTATATAAGTTATTCGTGCATTTGAAGGGAGAACCCGCTAAGAAACGGACCTAAATGAACAAGAAAAAAGTGCTCTTTCATCAAGACAAGGCACCGTGTCACAAGTCAATGGTTACGATGCCAAAATTACATGAATTGAAGTTCGAATTGCTTCCTCATCCACCGTATTTTCCAGATTTGGCCCCCAGCGACTATTATCTATTCGCAGACCTCAAAAAAATGCTCGAGGGAAGGAGATTTGGCTCCCATGAAGAAGTTTTCGCCGAAACTGAGGCCTATTTTGAAGGCAAAGACAAATCCTTCTACAAGAAAGGTATAGAAATGTTAGAAAAGCGTTGGATTGATTGTATCTCTCTTGAAAGAAACTATATTGATGAATAAAGTCGTATTTTCCAAAAAAATTTGCTTTAAGTAGCTAGACCAAAAACTTTTCAGCCTCCGCACACATGCCGCTCCTGGAGCGCTTTAGGGACTTCCCTGAAGCACGTGTGATAGACCCATAAAAAAAATGTATCTGTAAATGTAAATTTCTGATCTTTACTGAAAACTGTTCTTTTTTTTATATACCCGATGAATTATTACAATTTTCGTTCAATCTACACCCTGTAGAGAATAATCTAAAATTTTTTCAAAATTTTTTAATCAGTACTTTTCGAGATAAGGTGGGGGGACAGCGATTTTTCACACTTTTTTTAAAAAATAATGTAAAGACAATTGTGTGCAAGTATTACATTGTATATATATATATATATATATATATATATATATATATATATATATATATATATATATATTTGAACTCTTTTTACAAGCTTTCATTTGACACCCCCTCGATGACCTGGTAAAAAAAAATTTCACTTCCGATTTCACCTCCCAAAACTAACCTCTGAAGTCAAAATGTAACTTTCAAAACTACATGACTCTGATGGGGCCATCAATTCCTATATTAGGGCCAAATTTCAACTTTCTATGTCAAATAGTTACGAAGGAAATCGGGTGTGAGGGACAGACAGACGAACACCGAAGTAATCTTATAAGTGTTCCGTACAGAATACTAACAATTTGCACTAACAAAACTTTTAGGGCGATACGAAAAATGAAACCGTTAATCTGTTCAGGTTTGGATGCTAGTACCACTATTTTCAGAATAAATTGCAATATATTTGGAAACATAAAGGAACTTGTTGCAATTTTAGAATCACGCTATCATAGTTAACGGCGATATTTTAAACATAACTTTCCCTTTATGGACTGACAGATTTGGAAGATTAAGCTGGCCACCATTAGCCCAGATTTTATAGGGTTAACTTGGTAGTGAATCATCTGAGGGAGGAAATTACACATGGAATACTATTTTAAATAATCAAGACTAAGGAATCATAGGAAACGCCTTGAACAGAAAATAACCGTATTTTCGTTATCATTACCAGTTTTTAATTCATTCGTAATTGGAATAATATATATATAGGATCACATGAACACACTTATTTTTTTGTATTCTTTTTCTTGTTTTTTGATGGTCTCTTGTTACCATTTTCTTTCGTTTAAACCTTGTCTCGGCTAAGATATGCTTATATATCCTTCCGTAAAGTTTTCGTTGTGCTGGCAGTTATAATAGACCAAGAGGGCAACCCCAAATTTTGTCCTGTCGACCTACCCGACTGCTTAGTTGTTCATTCTATACGGCGAGATTTATTTGGGCTTTAGGGCCCAAACAACGTCATTTAACCATATAAAATAAATAAATTTAGTTTGTTCTTGATAAAATAAGAAGGAACCTGCAAAAGGCAGACGCCGCCAATACCGGAGGACGAAGCTGGACCCGCTCGAAACTCGAAAAATGACCATTGTTGGCTGGAAAAAAAAGCGGGTCCAGCTGCGGTATTGGCGACGTATGCCTTTTGTAGGTTTCCTCTTATTTCATCAAGAACAAATCAAGTTTATTGATTTTATCATTTTTAAAGCTGGGTCCGGTCTCGCCGGCGCACAGTGGGGAAAAACGAAAAATCGTGTTTGAAAATTGTCTAGAGCCTTCAATTTTGGTTCGATTTGGACGATTTTTTTTTAAATTGAAGCTTATTAAATTCCGAACAAAGTTGTCGGAGCCGATTTTTCAATTAAACTTTAGTTTCAAAATGGCGGACGTTGGTTTCTGATTATATAGCGACTGAGACACAGAAAACGCTTACAGTTTCAAACCAAGTTGTGCCAGTGTTTAGCAATAGCAGCCACTTTTTGCTACAACAGCAAACAATGGGGCTAGTGCAGCAAAATATTTAGCTGTCCCTTTTTAACAAAACGTTTTAGCTGTTGTAGCCATTTTCTAACTGTGTGAGCTGTCCTTTTCTGCGTGTATCGCTGTTTTTTGTATCTGCTAGAAAATTGTCTACGATACTTAAAATTTACAGCAGCAATGACTGCATGAAAATTTAAATCCCGCAACTAAACGTGAATAACTTGAATGATCTGACTGCCACAGTCTAAATGCCACAGTGAAACTTTCTTGCTCGATTCAATTTTGGCATCCGCCATACTTGATTTGCCATTTTAAGTCAATTGTTGAAACATATTTATAATTAACAACCTTAAAGAAATTATTTATGCAAATGTTATGGATATAAAATAATAATGGTACGTTTATTTATATTTTATAATACTTTTATTGTTCATGGCAGCCATTTTGGGTTCATTATTATTAATCTTGTAACTGTGATATTAGATATATTATCTGCGACATAAAAAAACATACAAACACGCATTTTAGCACAACTTGGTTTGAAACTGTAAGCGTTTTCTGTGTCTCAGTCGCTATATAATCAGAAACCGCAATTTTGAAGACGTCCGCCATTTTGAAACAAAAGTTTAATTGCAAAATCGGCTCCGACAACTTTGTTCGGAATTTAATAAGCTTCAATTTAAAAAAAAATCGTCCAAATCGAACCAAAATTGAAGGCTCTAGACAATTTTGAAACACGATTTTTTTCGTTTTTTTTTTTCCCCACTGTGCGGCGTCTGCGCTTTGGAGCGCTCGACTTTTTTAATGTCAACAAATGTTATGGTGCTTGATTCAAGTAGTTAAACGATAGTCCATTTTTGGATGTAGCATCTTGGGCCTTATCTGGGCGTTCCAGGGTACGGGGTCCGTAAAGTCAACGTTATATATATATATATATATATATATATATATATATATATATATATATTGGCGTGTCTAGAATTAAGACCTAAATAAACCTGAAAAATACTATACAGAAGATTTCAATTAAAAAATACAAAATTTGTGTTTTGACTCCGTAACAAATCCTTTAAAAACGCTATAATTTCTGTATTTAACAGTTGTTTTACTTACTTTGCAGTTCCTCCGGAGACAAAAAAGATTATGGTAAAAACTGTGTAAGTTAAGGCAAGAAGTAATGGGTACAAAAAATGCAGAATATGTACTGGATGGGATACAATCCACAAATCCACAAACATCAGAATTGAATTCATGCCGTGTACCATAAAATTGATTGCACTCAATTCGGAGCTCTCAGCTGAAAAAAATGTGTAGAAAAATCTAAATAATAAAAATCAGTTTAATCCATTTTTTTAACATATTTTTAAAGATATAATCAACACTACACCAACCACCTTATTTTTGCTCTTGATGCACGTTTCGCTAAACATCACCCAACATAATTTGCAGCGATTCAAGAACAACGTGAATCGCTTTTCCTGCACACATGCCGCTCCTGGAGCGCTTTAGGGACTTCCCTGCAGCACGTGTGCTAGAGCTATAAAAAAAATAGGTGTATTATCGAGTAATCCATATAGAGAACCGTGTGTAATTGGTTTAGTATAAATAGTCTAGTTTTTACTCTTAGAATTAGTCAACCATAGCTTCTGATGATGATAACACGGTTAGCGAAATGCATGTCGAGCGCAAAAATAATGTTTGGTGTAGTGGTGGTAATTGTTGTGAAGTGTCATTGAGCCAAACATTCCAAAGTGCCAAAGTAGTTAAAATTTACTGTAGAAAAATCTTTCTACCGAATTTCTTTCTGTAGTTTTTTCATTTTATTTAAAAATAAATAATTTATTTTATTTTCTTTGTTTAGTGAAGTATGGCATACGTGAAAAAGATATTTAGATCACAAAACAGTTTCGCTCCATCTGTCTGTAGGTGGGCTCTCGGTCTGCCGATTGGTACGATAACTTTCGAATAAATAAATAAATAAATATATATATATATATATATATATATATATATATATATATATATATATATATATAGGCTGAAAAGTTTTTGGTCTAGCTACTTAAAACATATTTTTTTGCAAAATTCGACTTTATTCATCAACATAGTCTCCTGTAATAGCGATACAATCAGTTCAAAGCTTTTCTAACACCCCTACACCTTTCTGGTAGAAGGACTTGTCTTTGCCTTCAAAATAGGCCTCGGTTTCGGCGATAAGTTCTTCCTTGGAACCAAATATTTTTCCCGCGAACATTTTTTTGAGGTCTCCGAATAGATAATAGTCGCTGGGGGCCAAATCTGGAGAATACAGTGGATGAGGAAGCAGTTCGAATGTCAGTTCATGCAATTTTACCATCGTAACCATTGACTTATGACACGGTGCATTGTCTTGATGAAAGAGCACTTTTTTCTTGCTCATTTGGGTTCGTTTTTTTCCGATTTCTGCCTGCAAGCGCATCAATAACTTTATATAATATTCTCTATCGACGGTTTTTCCCTTCTCAGCATAGTCGATGAAAATTATTCCATGCACATCTCAAAGGTCAAAACCTTCCCAGCCGACTGTTGTGTCTTTGATCGTTTAGGGTGGCTTTTCACCAGCTGCTGTTCACTCAGCAGACTGCCGATTTGATTCGGGTGTATAGTGGTGGATCCATGTTTCACCCATTATCACATATCGCATGAAACAATCCTTTTCATTGAACTTAAACAGGTCCAAATAGGGCTCTGAATCATCAACACGGTGTTGTTTTTGGTCCACTGTGAGCAAACGCGGTACCCATTTCGAACAGAGTTTTCTCATGTCCAAATGTTCATGTAAAATATGAGCAACACGTTCTTTTGATATCTTTAGGGTGTCAGCAATTTCACTTTACAGTCATCCAAAACAATTTTGTAGATTTTTTTGATATTTTCCGGTGTAAACACCTCATTTGGGCGTCTAGAGCGTTCAGCATCATTTGTGTCTGTACGACCGCGTTTAAATTCAGCATACTAGTAAATGATAAGTGTTTTCCAGAAGCAGAGTCCCCGTAACACTTATCAAGCCATTGCTTTGCTTGGCTTGGCTTATTTTTTCCATCAAAAAAATAGTGTTTAATCAACACATGAAATTCGATTTTTTCCATTGTTTTGAAAATACCAAAAGTAGCATCACTAAAACCACTGTAACTTGTAAACTAATCGTAGAAATGTCATGAAATTTTGACACGTACCGCTTGAAGATTGGTACTTCCTAAAAATCATATGGATTTTTTTCGAAAAGGTCGACATCTATACGTCAGACCAAAAAGTTTTCAGCCTACGTGTTTTATATTTTTATTATATATATATATATATATATATATATATATATATATATATGTATATATATATATATATATATATATATATATATATATATATATATGTTGTCTGTCAGTTTCAGGTTTCTTTCAATTGTAACAAAAAGTATATAGAAGAAAATGTCAGTATTCAGTTGTAAATATCTCTCGACTGAGTTGTAATGCTGGGATTAAGTTATTTTTAGCGTGGGAAAGCCAAATTTAAGTATTTATCTTAGGACTTCCGTATATCAGATATTTTAAACAATATAATTTATAACAATTTTACACTTTAAAATTAATTATTATATATTGGGAAAAACATAAATATAATGCTAAATTGAGGAAATTTATGTTATTAGATATTTTTACAGGAAAGAAGGACTTTAAGTTAACACTAACAGAGAGAAAGCGAAAGAATCTTTGATCTTGATCACTTCTGGCAAAGGTTGTAAATTTGTCACTGTCTTGAAAGCGGTAAAAAAGATATTAGCAAGAAGTATGCTTACATGGGTAGGCCTCATGGCGCTGAATATTCTGCAATAGATAAAGAATGTAACAAGTCAACACCAATAAAAAATCATTCAGTAAAACCATATTAATGCCGATAAAACCAAACTTACGCCTTGGACTGTAAAATTAGCATTACCTGACTTTTCCAACATTTAATATTGTATATCAGTATATAATATTCGTGAGATTAATTAATAATTTTTGGTTTGTTTGTGTGAACGTTTGGCAACACAAATGTATTTTGCAGATATTTAATTGTCCAGTGTACTATCGGACTTCAAGAAAAATTATTACTTCTCACAAAATGTCCGTTGTGAAAGCTTCATTTACATATATAAAAAAATCTTTTGGTTCCTGTAGATGAGTATCTTCTAATAAGTAGGTGGTCTGTGGTCATTAGCATATTAATTATATACACATGTATTGTCATTGTACGTACCTACGTATGTATATTTTCTTTTTAAACGATGCAATATTTAAAAAACAATGTAATAGGTAAAAATTACATAAGTCTTGACAGTAATTACCAATCAAAAAAGTTACATTGTCCAGCATTGACAAACCTATTATTTAGAAAAACGTTTTAAAATAATATATACTTACATCTATAAATAAGTGACCAGTAGATTATAGTTATTGTAAAAGCTACAGGAGTTGCAATAACATTGAACAGCCAATATACAGGGTACAAATTTAGAATTTTTTCCTTCCAATGATTTTTATTACTAACTTTTTCAGCTATCACAGATACAATCAACATAATACTAGCAATAAGTGCCTGAAATACACACAAGGTGTATCCCCAATTGGTGAGATATATCGGCCATCTTGGTTTTCCCTCTGCTGTTTCTTTTGTATATGATAATATCCAACAGACAAAAAATATAATAAAAATGCTTGCTCTGTATAATAAGTATTTGATGTTGGGTGTAGTTTTGTCATGTTGCCACTAAAAAAAGAGATAAAATATTCTCAAAGTAAAAAAAATCAGTTATTTTAAATTTCACGGGATTAAAAATACAATTTATTTATAATACTTTTACTTCTCTTGCTAAAGAAAGCATTGTATTAGTGAAGAAATCACATCCCCAACGTTTAAATTTCCTCAAGTTTTGTCTCTAGATCATCAAAAATATCTTCATCTCTAATTATCGAAGGTCTGTTGTTCTGTTGGTTTGTCTGTCTGCCAGTTTGACTGTCTGCTAGCACCCCAACGATAGTAAGGGGGGAGGGGAAATTGCTTCGAATATATCGTATCACACATCCTTTTTAGGTTTTTAGAGTCGAGGGATCTGAAAATTCATCATATCCAATCTTAACCAAAATTACGAGGTATCGAGGTCATGTTTAGTTAGTAGCATCTCTTGAATGAACGCACACCAAGTTTCAGCCACATTGGTCTATTTCTTTGTGTTTGGCATTCGTGTGAATCAAGGAAGTCGAGTGATTTTCAAGAAATGGACGAAAAAGAATTTCGTGTGGTGATTAAACATTACTTTATGAAAGGCAAAACGCCTCAGGAGACTAAAGAGAAGCTTGATAAACATTATGGTGACTCTGCACCTTCGATTAGAACAGTTTATAAGTGGTTTCAAAATTTTCGGACTGGCCATATGGGCACAAGTGACGCTGAACGTTCTGGACGGCCTGTGGAGGTTACGACTCCAGAAATCATTGATCAAATCCATGATATGGTGATGGATGACAGAAGAGTTAAGGTGCGTGAGATTGCTAGTGCTGTGGGCATCTCGACTGAACGGATACATAATATTTTGCATAAACATTTGGACATGAGAAAGCTATCCGCAAGATGGGTGCCGCGATTGCTCACGCTTGACCAAAAACGGAATCGTGTGAAGTGTTGCAAGGATGGTTTGCAGCTGTTCCAGAAGAATCCGGAGAACTTTAAGCGTCGTTTCGTCACTGTGGATGAAACATGGATACATTACTATACTCCTGAGACCAAACAACAATCTAAACAATGGGTTACCAAGGGGGAATCTGCACCAAAAAAGGCGAAAACCGTTCCTTCGGCCGAAAAGGTTATGGCGACTGTCTTTTGGGATTCGCAAGGGATAATCCTCATCGACTATCTGGAAAAGGGTAAAACTATTACAGGTGAATATTATTCATCGTTATTGGACCGTTTTGAAAACCGAGCTGCAAGAAAAACGCCCGCGATTGGCCCACAAGAAAGTCCTTTTCCATCACGACAACGCACCAGCACACACCTCAGCAGTTGTGTGTCGCAAAATTAATGGAAATAGGATTCCAACTCGTTTCACATCCCTCCTATTCTCCAGACTTGGCTCCCTCGGACTACTATTTGTTCCCCAATTTGAAGAAATGGCTTGCGGGTCAAAGATTTTATTCAAACGAGGAGGTGATTGCAGACACTAATGGATATTTTGCAGACTTGGACAAATCCTATTATTCGGAAGGGATCAACAAACTAGAACATCGTTGGACGAAGTGTATAAGCCTAAAAGGAGACTATGTCGAAAAATAAAAAAGGTTTACCCCAAACACATAAGTAGTTTTTATTTTTGCACGGACTTTTCAAACCAGCCTCGTATATTTGAATTGTATTGAATCTGATTATAGAGTGAACTCAAAAAAGTTATGTTTTAATTTTAAAGAATTTATCCAACTTTTTCATCATTATCGTCTCACACATTAGCGATCTTATTTACTATTCCTCTCGATGCTATCTACGTTTTGAGAAATATCACGTTTTATTGACCTCTTACAATGCTACTCCCAGAAATTGTTTATTAGTAAAGCTACTTGTAATTTCAGTTAACAACGATGGTGTTTAAATTTTGAGTTGTTTATATTTTCTAAACTGGATATAATATGTTACCGTCTTTCTTATAACTTATTTTCCTGGGAATTATATTTTTTCAGTTCCTTATAACTACTTATAACCTAAGAGGGGTAAAAAATATTTATGTTAGTACACGTAAATAGTATTTTTTTGAATATGATGAAAGACTGATTTTGTCAATTTCCACTTTATTTTGTTTTACGAAAACTGTATGACGTGTTTCGCTATCCTCTGATACAAAATAATATCTAAATTGAATGTCGTTACATTTTAATAAATACCCTAAGGTAAGTAGGTAATGATAATTGTTACTACGTACTAATGAATATTGCTGGGAAATCCATTCTGAACTTCAATTGTTGCATAAATTAAGCAAAGATGAGTTACCAGGGGATAGGTAGGTATCTTTCTGTTCATTTAAGATGATATCTGAATTTTTAATTCTATTTAATTCTAAATTTTCCAACAGGTTTAATTTGACTCCTTTGTTTTGTATGTGTAAAATTTTAAATTTGTCGTCAAAAAGGTGATTGGATTCTATTAAATGATTACTGTAAGCTGGATCGGTTTGTTTTTTTAAATAACTTCTTTTATGCTCTGAAATCCGAACTTTGAAAAAACACTCTGTCTCACTTACGTAACTTTTAGGACAAGAACCACAATTTAACTGATATACTCCAGATTTTTTTGTTCTATTTTGTTTTTCTTTTGCATTTTTAATAAATTTTCCCAACAAATTGTTGGTTCTAAGAGCTATGTTAATTTGATATTTATTTAAATAGTTTTTAATTTTTTCTGATGTGTTACCAAAATAGGTTAAGACTTGATATTTTTTATCCGTATCTTCTTCCTTTGGGTATACTAAAGAAATAGTTTTATTTTTTAATTTTTTGTTTAATATTGAATCTATGGTATCAGAAGAATATCCGTTCTTAACAGCAATTTGTTTTATTAGATTTAATTCCTTCTGTAGTCATCTACAGATAAGGGGACACTTACAAGTATTGTTTTTTCTAAAATGGTATAAGATAATTTAAATATAAAAAACTAATGGAAAGTGCTGAAAGGAAGATTAATTAGGTACAAAAAAAAGGTTAGTTCAGGTCACGAAAACAATTAATATGAAGAAAGAAAAAACTGCCAAAATGGTGGTTTTATCAAAATTATATGGAAATCTTTGGTAAACCTACGCATTCATCCCATGTATCTTAATTTATTTAATTATCGTTTTGTTAGTGGTACGTTATTTGGGGCTATAGCCTTTTTTGTGTAATGGGTAGTAGTTCAGTAATAAATAACTGACATCTTACGCACCTTGATATATTGTAGAATATTAATAAAGTTTCTAATACATCAAGGAGAAAATATTGATTGTTAAATTAGTGTGTGTCTAGTATATTATTACGCAGTTACATGATTTTAAAGCAAAGTTCCATTGAAATGTATGAAATGAGTAACAAAAAAACAATTACTCTCATTGGAATAACTAGGTACTACAAAAGTATTACATTGCGTACAAGGAATTTACAAAAAAAAAATGTAAAATAAGTAAAACTTAAAAAAGCAATAATAACTAAGAGGTTATAACAGTGGCGGTCTTACACACAACAAAATTCGTTGCCTAGACCTTATTTTATTTTTTCTCGCTCACCTCTCGCCTGCGGAGGGATTTTATCCTTTTTCCATATCCTAAGGATATCGGCAAGGATGTCGTAATACCTGTCAAGGCTGTCCAAGTGCCGAAACATACACTTTTGTATTTGACAGCACCCTTTTTAGACAACGCGGTAGTGCTGCCTCGGACGTTATTGCATTTCTACCTATGTACGTGACCAGGCCAAATATACTTAAATAAATTAATAAATAAGTATACCGACCTGCGGGATTCAACCCTCGACCAGTAATAGTAACCAAGGTACTATGCCACGGAGCCACGGGCCGCCACAGATGGAATTAGCCCGTAGGCCCAGTAGATTAAGAGCGTCCTGTTAAAAGTCGTAAATAATTAGTGCTTGAATTACTTAATTTAAGTGAAAATCGTCGCTCGTATACGCTGATATATATTTAATCACCTGAAACTAGTAAGCAAATGAATTAAACCTAAATATGTCGATCTTCCACTCATCAGTGGATTGCTGCTATTTTCTGCTAAGGATGGTAAAATATTAACAAAAAAAATGTTAAGCAGAGGAAGGGCTTCTAACATGGAATTAATAAAAAGTAACATAATTTTCAGATTACTCGACCCTAAAAACCCTAAAATGGATATGTAACACGACCTATACGAAACAACTGCTTTATCATCCTCTCAAACGTTTAAACCCCCTTATGTCTTATTATTAATAATTATGCATACAATTTTTTATTATCTCAACAAAAAACAGGAATATTTTTCAATTACTATTAAAACTATAGATCCATCCTTTTCATGCCCCGTTCGCTGAAGTGATTTTGTTACTATCCGTTTCATCTCATTTCGTTCGATAGTGATTTGGCCAACAGATCTACAAACGGATCCATGGAAATGGGAAAAAAACGTGATGAAAAGCAAAAATCTCAGGAGAATATGTTTACAAAAAAAAAATTTAAAGTTTGTATTGATTTTGATAACAAATATATATGGGCCGTTTCGCGTCAACGGGGCCATCCTAATACCCAAAAATAGAATAAACGAAAAAAAAAATCAAGGGTGTCAATTCCTTCATTGAAACGTAAGCTTTTAAATGCAACTTGGCCCTTTTGGAAAAAACAAGATGGCGGCTCAATATGGCGGCTAGAAACAAAAAAACCATGATTTCTAAGCGGAGATAACTGAACTTCAAAACTGAGACAAAATGAAATAGTTAAGAGTAAGAGTAACCAACATAATTTTATGTAATACCAAAATGGCGGATCCAATATGGCGACTAAAAAACCGAAAATTACTCCGGTCAGAAAAAGTGCTATCTCACTGCGAAATCTCCATAATTGCTCATTTTTCGTCTAATTTTCGGATTTAGGCGCCATATTGGATCCGCCATGTGGGTATTACATAAAATTATGTTGGTTACTCTAACTATTACATCAATATTGCATTTTGTCTCAGTTTTGAAGTTAACTCCGCTTAGAAATCACGATTTTTTTGTTTCTAGCCGCCATATTGAGTCGGCGTCTTGTTTTTTTCAAAAGGGCCAAGTTGCATTTGAAAGCTTACGTTTCAACGAAAAGAACTGACACCGCTGAATTTTTTTTCCAATTCTATTTTTGGGGATTGGGGTGGCTCCGTTGACGCGAAACGTCCCATATACATATATAGGGTGGCGCATAAGTAACGTTATGATTTAATAAGTGAATAAATTTTTTGTTAACGTCTTTTTTTTTATTTTTTTTTTCAGAATTAACTTTGAAAATCTCGGGAAATTTATGATGGAAAGACTCAGCACAGAACAAAGAACCAAAGTTGTTCAATTTTATTATGAAAGTCAGCATTCGATTATTCAGACATAAAGATCATATCGAAATTTCTTTTATGTTCGAAATGCACCTAGCGCTCCAACAATTTACCGATTGGTTCAGCGTTTTCGGCAACAAGGGGCTGTCTGTGACCTTCCGCGTGCTGGAAGACCTCGTGCAGTTCGAAATGATGTGAACATTGCTCGGGTGCAAGCAAATATTGAGAAAAACCCCGAAACCTCCACCAGGCGACGTTCTCAGCAGTTGGTGATGTCTAGGCGGTCTTTGCAAAGAATTTTACATAATTTACACCTTTTCCCACATAAGATTCAATTGGTTCATGAGTTAAAACCAAATGATGCACAAAGACGCATTCAATATAGTCGCCGTTTGCAAGAATTGTGCCTAGAAAACAACGAGTTTATTCACAAACTCATAATGAGCGATGAGGCCCATTTCCACCTCAATGGTCACGTGAATAAACAAAATTGCAGAATATGGGGCACCCAAAATCCAAGAATAATTGTTGAACATCAAATGCACCCACTTAAATGTACAGTATGGTGTGGAATAACTTCAGAAAAGATCATTGGACCATATTTTTTCGAAAACGACGAACAAGTTGCGGTTAATGTGAATGGCATTCAATACCGAGCAATGATTGAAAATTTTTTAAGGCCCGAGGTAGAGAACAATCCAAATTGTGGTTCCAACAAGATGGAGCCACAGCTCACACAGCTCGTCCAACTATGGCTCTCCTGTGCGAAATTTTTGCCGATCGAATAATATCGCGTTTTTCTGATTTTAACTGGCCACCGCCTTCGCCCGATTTAACGGCTCCCGATTTTTTTCTTTGGGGTTACCTAAAGAGTAAGGCATATGCCAATAAGCCAAGAACCATCCAACAGGCGAATATCCGAGAAGAAATGAGGGCGCTGGGACCTGAAATTCTAAGAAAAGTTATGGGAAATGCTCTGGAAAGAGCACGTCAGGTCGAAGCAAACAATGGGCACCATTTGAAAGATATTATCTTCAAAACATAATGTGAACATATTTCCAAACTATATTCTAAATTTTAATAAACGCCAACGTTAAATAAAATCAGAAAGAAAAAAGTTATTCATTAAATAAATCATAGCGTTACTTATGCGCCACCCGATACATATATATATATATATATATATATATATATATATATATATATATATATATATATATATATATATATATATATATATATATATATATATATATATATAGATATATATATATATATATATATATATATATAGATATATATATATATATATATATATATATATATATATATATATATATATACATATATATATATATATATATATATATATATATATATATATATATATATACACACACATATATATATATATATATATATATATATATATATATATATATATATATATATATATATATATATATATATATATATATATATATATACACACATTGGCAATAAATAGTTATAACTACCACTACGTATAAAATTGTTCCTAGTTGTGGTCAAATATTGGTCCCTATTCTGATAAAGTTACTTTATGTTATTTTTTCGATATTTCCGAGTTTAGAGTTTGTCACCACTATTATAGTATAAAATCGCTGTTAACAATATTCTCATTAAGTTATTTAAACCTGCCCTAGTTAATATGGAAGATTTTTGTTCTTAACATTGTTATGTATATATATATATATATATATATATATATATATATATATATATATATGGGTCATTCTTCGTCCGGTTGACCGGACCCCCCCCCATTAGTCCATAAATTGACGCAATCTAGTCCAGATTAAAACTTATGATACGTTGTTTTGAATTTTGAGTAGCATATTAAGAACTTGTGCTGATTTGGGCTCAATATCGACACAAATCTTAAAATGGATTTCAAAAAATTTAAAAAAAACCAAAGTAAAAATGTAATTTCCTGATATAACCAAAGGAAAAATTGCTTCCTGGATTTTCGTAACGTTTTTTTTTAGGTTTTTTATGACTGTCTGCAGGTAGTTGCAAGGTAAAGGAAGAAACAAGCGTACTATCATCGACAAAGTTTTTTTATGAGTCTAGCACACGTGCTCCAGGGAAATCCCTAAAGCGCCACAGGAGCGACATGTGTGCGGAAAAAATGAATCACGTTGGTTTTGAATCGCGGTAAATTGTACTCGGTCGGGGGCAAATTATTCCAAAGGGATGAGGTTCCCATATAAAATACTGCTTGAAAAGGGTTGTACGAGGAGTAACAAGCTGAATCTCATACGGATGCGAAGTATTAGCGCAACGTGTATTTCTAGTATGGACCGCTGTAGAAGGAATTAAGTGGGCTACATCCATGAGAATATAGGGTTTTCCATTAGGGATGTCTGACTTTTGACAGTTAATAGCGGCCATGTTGGTTGGCAGATGTTTGACATCTGATGTCAGTTGTGTTTTGTAAGGTTTGCCATTCAATCATGAATCGTTTCACGTCAAAAGAACGCTTGAAAATTGTCAAAAATTACTCGATTACTCCAAAATAACTCGATGCTGCAGGAATTTTCTTCCCAAAATTTGACGAAATGGACGCAGACAGACCAACAGGATGGCGCACCACCCCATATTTCCGGCCCAAACATGGCTTTCTTGCCAAGTTCGGTGAGTTATTAATTTCACGAAATGGCCCTACCGTTTGGCCGCCGAGATCGTGCGATTTAACGTCGTTGGACTATTTTCTTTGGGGCTACGTTAAATCACAAGTTTACAGCAACAAACCAGCAGCTCTTGATGCACTTGAAGCCAACTTTCGTCGTGTAATAGCCGGCGTAAGGCCGGAAATGCTGACCCGAGTCATAGCAAATTGGTGTAAGCGGATTCGTGTCTATAATAAGAGCCGCGGCAGCCATTTGAGCGATATCTTGTTTAAATCTTAAATGGCATAAAATTTCCCGTTAAATAAAAGTTTCAGAATGAATTTTGCTCAAAAACTCTTTGTTTTATTCAATTTTAAATTTGGGACGCTATTAATGGAAAACCATATACTTGCAGAATAGACTTACGAGGCTGGTTTGAAAAGTCCGTGCAAAGTCCGAGAGATGGCACCACCGGCGCGTATCGAGGTCATGTTTAGTTAGTAGCATCTCTTGAATGAACGCACAACAAGTTTCAGCCATATTGGTCTATTTCTTTGTGTTTGGCATTCGTGTGAATCAAGGAAGTCGAGTGATTTTCAAGAAATGGACGAAAAAGAATTTCGTGTGGTGATTAAACATTACTTTATGAAAGGCAAAACGCCTCAGGAGACTAAAGAGAAGCTTGATAAACATTATGGTGACTCTGCACCACCACAGTTTATAAGTGGTTTCAAAATTTTCGGACTGGCCATATGGGCACAAGTGAAGCTGAACGTTCTGGACGGCCTGTGGAGGTTACGACTCCAGAAATCATTGATCAAATCCATGATATGGTGATGGATGACAGAAGAGTTAAGGTGCGTAAGATTGCTAGTGCTGTGGGCATCTCGACTGAACGGGTACATAATATTTTGCATAAACATTTGGACATGAGAAAGCTATCCGCAAGATGGGTGCTGCGATTGCTCACGCTTGACCAAAAACGGAATCGTGTGAAGTGTTGCAAGGATGGTTTGCAGCTGTTCCAGAAGAATCCGGAGGACTTTAAGCGTCGTTTCGTCACTGTGGATGAAACATGGATACATTACTATACTCCTGAGACCAAACAACAATCTAAACAATGGGTTACCAAGGGGGAATCTGCACCAAAAAAGGCGAAGACCGTTCCTTCGGCCGGAAAGGTTATGGCGACTGTCTTTTGGGATTCGCAAGAAATAATCCTCATCGACTATCTGGAAAAGGGTAAAACTATTACAGGTGAATATTATTCATCGTTATTGGACCGTTTGAAAACCGAGCTGCAAGAAAAACGCCCGCGATTGGCCCACAAGAAAGTCCTTTTCCATCACGACAACGCACCAGCACACACCTCAGCAGTTGTGGTCGCAAATTAATGGAAATAGGATTCCAACTCGTTTCACATCCCCCCTATTCTCCAGACTTGGCTCCCTCGGACTACTATTTGTTCCCCAATTTGAAGAAATGGCTGGCGGGACAAAGATTTTATTCAAACGAGGAGGTGATTGCAGACACTAATGGATATTTTGCAGACTTGGACAAATCCTATTATTCGGAAGGGATCGACAAACTAGAAAATCGTTGGACGAAGTGTATAAGCCTAAAAGGAGACTATGTCGAAAAATAAAAAAGGTTTACCCCAAACACATAAGTAGTTTTTTATTTTTGCACGGACTTTTCAAACCAGCCTCGTAAGTCGCCAAACGTTCTTCGATGTTCCAGTGAATCAAGGTTGCTGGCGAGTTCCAGGTCTTCAATCAGGCGTACAGCTCTCTTCTGAATAGAATCCAACAGATGTAGTGTATGTTTGGGAGCAGAGCCCCAAACATGGGAGCAGTATTGGCCGAATCTGAGCTTTGTACCGAATTAACAGTTGTTGTGGAGTGTAAAGCTTTCTAATTCGAAATAATATTCCCCGCTTTCGAGAAGCTCTCTTTATTATGCTCGTAACATGTTCAGATATATTTGCTTCCAAATTAACGCCCAGCAAACCGAGTGACGTTGCTAGAGGAATGGAGTGCCCCGACATAACTATGTTGGGTTCAGCAACATTTACTTTTTTACAAAAAACTGCTGCCTGGGTTTTCGTAGCGTTAAATTTTACTTGGGTACTGTTACCCCAAGATAAAATTTCTTCCAGGTTTTTGTTAAGTCGAACGACTTCCTGTAGATTGTTAGGTGTACATGTAAAGCAGAAAGGGAACAGGGGACAGTGCATAGCCTTGGAGCATACCGGCGTTGAGAGCCATAAACAAAAAATTTTAGACATACCATAAAAGCGTGGAATTTACTCGGACACACGTACCTACAGGTACACATTTTTTACAGACAGGTTTTACGTTTAAAGAGCAGGCGCCGAACCCTACAGTACAGATTTTAATCTTTATAGTTGATTTCATGCGAAATCGTAGGATGGTGTAGCCAGAACGCCACTGGATTACAGTACAGCTATGTCAAAAAAAGTTTCAAGAGCTAAGTAAGATATAAAACGTTAATCTGGTTGGCAATTTTACATGCAAAAATCCTGATTTATTAATGCCAGTAATTCGGTACTGCGTTTTATCATGAGTTCACTTAAATTCTTGTCGTTTTATATTAACGAAATTTTTAAATTTTAAATTTACCACCCATACCGGATAAACTGGTAAAAGATTCTGGTTTATATAAAATATTTTCTCTACATGCATATTTAAATTGTATGATACGTTTAGTATACATAACATTCATTATACGAGTAGCTTTTACACTGTTTCGCATATGAAATATTACGTCAGTGTCATTTAAAATCGTATGAGCTTAACTCTACGATTTATGACATGCTACTATCTCTTTATGTAGTTCGTAACATTAGACTTAAATCTCTCTAAGTACAAGGGCGGATTTAAGATATTGCCCAGAGAGAGCTACAATGACTATTTGGCATAAAAAAACGTTATTAAATGGGAATTTGTCTCTTACGAGACTATACAACACTTATCACTACAACACCAAACACACAGGACCTGTTCCATTAACCGGGTTAGCATCATCAGCAATTTTTTTTTATTCTTCACCTCCCCGTCTAAGTAGGGATGTTACCCTTTTTCATAACCTGAGGCTATCGGCGAGGATGTCGTAATACCCGTCAACGTTGTCCAAACATACATTTTTGTATTTCACAGCACCTTTTGCGCGCGCGGCAGTACTACCACAGACGTTATTGCATTTCTGCAAACAACTACTACCTATGTACGTGGCCAGGCCAAATATACTTAAATAAATTAATAAAGTATACCGACCTGCCGGGATTGGAACCCGAGACCTTCTGCACCGCAAGCAAGTTACTACGCCGCGGAGCCACGGGCCGCCATCGAGCGATGATTAACGTCCATCATCGCTCCGGAAGATGCTAACCTAGTTAATAAAACTCATGCCAAGTGCAAAAATAAAGATTTTAGTGTAGTGGTAACAACGGTTGTGTAATGTCACCAATCGTCAAAATGAGCCAACATACTTACATTATTCTGTATTATAAGAATGTCTACAATGAGCAACTAAAAAAATATTTGTTTGTTAATTCCCTTTTCTATTTCCCTCAGTAAAGTACTGATTCGTGAAAAAAAGCACCCTCTGAAGTTTTTGGCAGTGTACTCGTCTTTACTTTTAATTAATTAAATTTAACATGAAAGAAGCTTAAAGTTTTTTACAAATATGACTTCACGGGAAGGGGTGAGAGGGATAGAACCAGATAAATTTTGTTCAGTTTCAATGATATTATGACAATGTTTCCTAGTTTTTATTGGGATAATTAAGAAATTTTAGGCAAATTATTTATAGTCAAATATCTAAAGGGTTAAAAAGTTAGAAACTTTGCTTCAAATAAATAGTGTTGAAAGTCTTGTCAGGTTTCTTGAAGTCGAAGAATCTAAAAATTATGTTATGTTTTCATTATTTCCAATTTTAACAGAAATAACATGTAGAATAAAATGTCAAGTTTCAGTTGTAAATATATATCTCTAAAGACCTTCGCTTTGCTCAACGTTGTAAAAGTTAGATTAAGTTAATTTAACTAAGAACTAAGTGTTTATGAGGAAAGTACAGGGCAAATCACTTTACCGATGTTTACTTCCCTTGTTAAAAGGAAGTAATGTATTCCTAAAAAAACATATTCAGAGATTTTTGCATTTCTTCACATTCCTCGATCTCTAAAGCACAAAAACGATAACTTTCGAACGAAATGAAATATCACTTTTAAATTTACTTCACATATAAACCTTAATGGGAGAATGAAACGTACCGTTTTTGAACATTATAACTTATGGAGATAAATCGATAATTTGAGTATATTTTCTATATATATATATCTATATTATGAGAAGTTACAAGTTCTCTTTGGGGTTTTTGAAGGCAAAAAATCTGAATATTGTGTTAATTTTTCATTATTTTCAAATATTTATAGTCAAACATACAAAGGGTTAAAGGAAGGAAGTTAAAAGTGTTGCTTCATATATAGTGTATGATACATTCTTTTCAATGTTCCGACAGTTTTAAAATCTCAAATGTGAGTTATTTTTTTCCATTATTTTCAATTACTTATATTCAGGCATATAAAGGTTTCAGGAGGCAGGGAAAGAACTTAGAGGGTGGCTCCATATGCACCTCCGCACCACGCTATCATCGCCGTCATATTTTACAACCTCACTGTATAATTTTATATTTTTCTATTACCTTTTTTCTTTCGTAGGCTTACGTCTGCAAACAACCGTAGATACGCATCGTATCCATCTGAATGATTTAAATCGAATATCTAATAGGTACAGTATAGTTAAGATTTGACAAGCAAAAGTGAACAAACTCGTCAGCCATAACGACCATTCAAATTCAATGACCTATTAAAGGAGATAGGAACTGTTTAATAAAATTGTTTGAACAGATGAGTCAGTTTATTCAATAGTCAATGTTTTTTTTACAGAAAAAATGTTTACTTTTGCCATAACGAAAATCTTCGATAAATAAAAACCTCTGGACGTCATTTTTTTCGGATCTGGTGCCGTATATTGACCGCTAGAGTAATGGAACCAATATTTTTTAACAGAAATTTAAATGACATACCTGGAACCCATAGCTGAAATTGTTGAAAATTTGGCAGCCCATAATAATAGTGAAATAATCTGGAAGCAGAACGGCGGTCTGCCACACAATATTTTTGCAGGAACCAATTTTAAAATGAAACTAGGTTTAAGGATTGGCAAATTTGGAATACTAAGACAGATAAGCTAGATTTAACTGTGCTGGGACACCTTTTTATGAGGTTATTTATCAGACAAATTAAATGATGTAAGGAACGTGGTAGTGAATCGTTTGAGGAAGAAAATTACACAGGAGGTAGTAATTTTAAATGATCAAGGCCAAGTAATAATTTTGACAGCCATAGACAAGCGAAAAAAATAATAAAGAAAATGCATTGAACAGAATAAGGGATATGTTGAGCAGTTGGCATAATCGACTTTATTTGTAATAGTAATACTACCATATTTAGGAATAAGGTAACAAACTAGTTTTATTATATATTTTGTTCTCAGTTTCTCGTAGTTTTCACATCTTTATATTATAATCTTCTTTTGTTTAAAGGTTGTATGTATGTATTTAAGCTAGGGATTCTTATTTGCCTTTTATAAAGTCTTGAAGGCCTCATTGCAATTGCCGTTTGGTGATAACCATTTTTAATAAATATTTGATACATTCTTTACTAGCCGAAAAAGTATTTCTACACTAACAATTTTAGTGTTACCTTATTACTATCAGTATATATATATATATATATATATATATATATATATATATATATATATATATATATATATATATATATATATATATATATATATAACTTACCTGAGATACAATAAATGTAGTAGGTCTCTCGTGAGTTGGTTGGAATTGTTTTTGGTTAAAATGTTGTCTCCAGGATGGCCCCAACATGGTTTTTGATTTTTTATCGCTGTATCATTAGGCCTTTAACAACAGAAAACAACTTTATTAAAAAGCACTCACAACATTTTTTACTGCTAAACAATCAATAAATTGTATAAAGGGAGATTTTGTTAAAGGACACAATTATTAGAGAGTTGCTACAATTCTACTTAACGTCGGTTGCTATAAGTTCTTGTTATTTTTTTAACGAAATCGTAGGAATTACAACGAATCTAAAAAGACTTGGGTAGCAGCTGCTGTCACAAACACTTCTGCAAAAAATTTCGGAAAGTGTATCGAGAAACAAACATATTAACTTTATATAATTTATTCCTCTCTTCTGGGAATACATCCGCTCATTGGTACGAGTGGAATTTTACAGATGTGTCACCGAAATCTGACACGGAATTTTCAATATTAACTCGTGAAAATGTCAAGTCAGACTTTGGCGAAATGCCGGCAAAATTCCACTCGTAATGTATTTATTAATTTCTCCACCTTTGAATCTACACCGCTTAACCCACGTATTATCTTCGAGGGCTGATAGGCCAGCTCATAACTCACCAGAATATGTAAATAGAACCTTAGTGAAAAATCCTTAGATTTCGACACATTAACACTTTTAAGAATCTCGTGAAAATCTACGCCTTAGATCAGTTTATCGAGTGCCATAACTACAAATTTCCCTTTTCTAAGATTCTAATTATTGCTAAGTAATGCTGAAAAACCCTGCTGTGATCACAGTTCCAAACAAAAACTAATTCTGCTAAGCTTTTGGGGAAAAAAAACAATTTTGCATGTATCATGAGTAAAAATATTTTAATTAGCTATCTCAATATTTCTAAATCTAACGATTTTTCACTAAGGTCATATTTACATATTCTGGTAATTTATGAGTAATATATTCATATATATATATATATATATATATATATATATATATATATATATATATATATATATATATGTATATAAAATATATATAATATATATATATATATATATATATATATATATATATATATATATATATATATATATATATATATATATATATATATATATATATGTATAATAATATATATATATATATATATATATATATATATATATATATATATATATATATGTATAATATATATATATATATATATATATATATATATATATATATATATATATATATATATATATATAAAGGGTGTTTTTTTATAGAGGTATAAAACTTTAAGTTGGCAACACTTTTTTAACTGGCGGCCATTTTGTCAGTTGTCAAGTGATTTATGTTTAGTTTGGTTTGGCATTTCAACATGAATAGACTGACGCCTGAACAACGCTTCCAAATTGTGCAAATTTATTTTGAAAATCATGGTTCTGTTCGAAATACGTATCGCGCACTACGTCCATTTTACGGTCAACATAATCGTCCATCAGAGCAATTAATTCGATTAACTATGGAACGTTTTCGCACCACGTTTACTCTAAATGATAATACGCATCCACAGAGACGTCGTACAGTGCGTACAGAAGAAGTCATTGCTGCTGTAGAGCGTAGCGTAGAGGAAGACCCGAATCAGTCTATCCGCCATCGTGCACAGGAATTGGATATGTGTCCATCCACTTTATGGAAGATTTTGCGGAAAGATCTTGGTTTGCGTGCTTACAAAATCCAACTCGTGCAACAATTGAAGCCACACGATCACCTAGCAAGGCGTAGATTCGGTGAATAGGCCCAAAACAAGATTGCCGTTGATCCCGATTTTCATAAGCGAATTTTGTTTAGCGATGAAGCTCACTTTTGTTTGAATGGATACGTCGATAAACAAAAACTGCCGTATTTGGAGTGATGATAATCCTCAAGTGTATGTTGAGACACCGTTACATCCAGAAAAACTGACTGTTTGGTGTGCTTTATGGGCTGGTGGAATCATTGGTCCGTACTTCTTTAAAAACGATGCTGGTCAGAACGTTACAGTCAATGGTGACCGCTATAGAGCCATGATTACTGACTTTTTCGTTCATCAATTGAACAACCATGATGTGCAGGAGCTGTGGTTTCAACAAGACGGCGCAACATGTCACACAGCTCGTGCCACAATTGATTTATTGAAGGAAACGTTTGGTAACCGCATAGTTTCACGTTTCCGACCCGTGAATTGGCCTCCAAGATCGTGCGATTTAACGCCGCTAGACTATTTTCTGTGGGATATGTGAAGTCGCTAGTCTACGCCGATAAGCCCGAAACGATTGACCACTTGGAGGACAACATTCGCCGCGTTATTTCCGATATACGGCCACAAATGTTGGAAAAAGTCATCGAAAATTGAACCTCCAGATTAGACTACGTCCGAGCCAGCCGTGGCGGTCATATGCCAGAAGTCATATTTAAATTATAATGCCAGAAGATTATCTTTCGAATAAAGTAAATTTCATGTCAATTTAAAAAATTCATCTTTGTTTTATTCCATTTCAAAGTTCTATACCTCTATAAAAAACACCCTTTATATATATATATATATATATATATATATACATATATATATATATATATATATATATATATATATACATATATATATATATATATATATATATATATATATATATATATATATATATACATATATATATATATATATATATATATATATATATATATATATATATATATATATATATATATATATATATATATTACAATGCACGGATAGTAGAACGTAATACATTAAAATTCCGGGTTTCAATCTGTTCGCCTAACAATGAATTTGTATGACGTTTCGCCAAAATCTCATTTGGCATTTTCGAGTGCTCTTGCTGCTGCTGATACTCGATACTGCCGCTCGAAGCTAGCTTCAAGCAGCAGCAAGATCACAGTGTCGAGTAACACCAGCAGCAAGAGCACTTGAAAATTCCAAATGAGATTTTGGTGAAACGTCGTGCAAATTCATTGTCAGACGAACGGGTGGAAACCCGGAATTTTAATGTATTATATGTATATATATATATATATATATATATATATATATATATATATATATATATATATATATATATATATATAATCTTAAAAAACAACAAACAAATTTTAAAATGTCCCCTAGATTTATAATACATCACTAGATATTATTAACACTTTTTATATTAAAAATTAAATAAGCACTTGTTACACCGCACTAAAATTTTAAGAAGTAGCTACCCATTACTCAATGACGAATTTCAAAACAACGACTCGCTAATTCATAACACAGAAACAACATTCACTAACCGAATATACTTGTAATTCTTCGGCGCATCAATATATTAAAACTCCATTGATGCAGGCACCACAGACAACCTGGTGGTACCTACTATCAAAATAATCAAATCCACCAAGCCGGTGCGATATTACAATAACCACGTGTCCCACATATTTTCAGCTGATTTGTAGATATTATGTCACTACTATTGAATATGGCAGACATACATAATAATCTTACTTTCCATCGAGTAGTGGATAGGGTACTACTTGGTTATTGTTTCTTAAACCTTTACACTTTACTGTATTTGCAATGAAATGTAACTGGTAGAAAGTTGAATTACCAGCGCGTTAAGCAAGTACCTATCCTTGCATTTAACTAGAAAAATTTATTATTTATTATGCATTTTATAATCAAAAATTACTGTTACCTAGCTAAGCTGACATAATCACGCCATATCTTGTTTCTAAAAAAGTAAGGTAATATGCCCAGCCTATTATTTATTAACATTATTAGTATTTTAGACAAATGTTACCAGTCAGTAGGGTAAGCTTCTAAAGAAATTCCTTGCATACAAAAGACAAAAATAAATACCTGCTGCGGAGCAAAAAGTTTTTCTTCTGATTTACTTTTCTTCTAATAATTATATTGTTTATATATTATTATTTATTTATATATTTTTGTATTTTTCTTCAAATTATATTATATTTCTTTAAACACATTAGGAAAATATTACCAGTTAGTTGGATGGAATACGTGCTTAACGGCTAACCGTTTGTTCTTGTCAGTGGCTTGACACCAGCTACAGTGTTGTGTTAAATTTTAACTTACTTGTTTTAAAGTCAGCATTTACACTGATCTAAAATAAGTTATTTTAAAAAATAAAAGCTTACCTTGAAATACCCTTTTCTTTAACTACAATTTTTGATTCGAAAATAAAAAATACATATTTGAAGATAGTTCATATCTTATAGAGAAAGAAATTAAAGGGCAGTCGAACTCCAAAAATTAACACATGTTAAAAATCGATGACGGAGTAAACATCACAAAACAAAACTTAAAATAAAAATAAAGTTCCATTTTTGAGAGACATATTTTCTACATCGATAGGGCATATGCTCCTTCTGACCTTCCCCTTTGAATACCCAACAAATATATATATATATATATATATATATATATATATATATATATATATATATATATATATATATATATATATATATGTATATATATATATATATATATATATATATATATATATATATATATATAAATATATATATATATATATATATATATATATATATATATATATATATAAATATATATATATATATATATATATATATATATATATATATATATATATATATATAATATATATATATATATATATATATATATATATATATATATATATATATATATATATATATATATATATATATATTAGTCTATAAATTGACGCAGTTTATGAGGACACAGTCTGGTCCAGATTAAAAACTTATGATATGTAGTTTTGAAGTTTGAGTGGCATATTAAGAAACTGTGCTGATTTGGGCTCAATACCGATCCAAATCTGAAAATGGATTTCAAAAAATTTCAGGAAAACTAAAGTAAAAATGTAATTTCCTACTATAACTAAAAAATTTCTCCGATAATCTTATTCTACCCCAAAATACCTACAACTTTTGTAGGAAAAAGTTTTTTTTATGGCCTCAATTTTCTGAGATATTTATTACAGCGTATTTGCCATATTTTGGATATTCAACAATTTTTTATTCGAAAACTAAAACTTTGAGAGAAACTACGCAGAAAACAAAATAGTTGCTTTTATTCATAGAATTATCACGAATTTTTTCAGAATTTTTGAAGTACTTTTGAACAAAAACACTTTTTTACGATTTTTTCGTTCTAAAACAATTTGCCGGTGCATATAGGTCAAAATAACAAATTGTTGCCCAAATGTTTCATGCAAAATATGACCAACATCTTCTTTTGATACCATCAAAAAACAGTGTTTAAACACACGAAATTCGATTTTTTCCATTGTTTTTAAAATATCAAAAGTAGCGTCATTAAAACCACTGTAACTTGTAAACAAATCATCGATATATCATGAAATTTTGACACGTATCGTTTGAAGGTTGGTACTTCATCATCATATGCATTTTTGAAAGGGGCGACCTTATATATATATATATATATATATATATATATATATATATATATATATATATATATATATATATATATATATATTTATATATATATAATTGCTAATTTTGCACTAAAATAGCAATAACTTTTTTCCTAAATTAAAACATAGTAAATGTAATACCATTTTAGAAACTACACTAAATTAGCATTTTTTTTAAATAACTAGGCAGGTTAGCTTGGTACATTTTTCTTTTAGAGTATGAAGAGTCAAAGTTAGCTAATTAAAATAATCTCGTGATACGTGTAACAATGTTTTTTTCCCACAGATTTAGCATAATTAGTTTTGAACTGTGATCAACAGCATTATTTAGGATTACGTAACAATAATTAGAATCTTAGAATACGGAAATTTGTGGTTGCAGCACTCGATAAACTGATCTAAGGTGTAGATTTTCACAAAATTCATGGAAGTGTTAACATCTCGAAATATGACGATTTTTCGCTAAAGTCATATTTACGTATTCTGGTCCGTAGCGTATGGGGAACTAGAGAAGCATTGTTTGCAAAATATGTATTCTAATTCATGCTTAGACATGAATAAAGAGATTGGCCTGGGATTCATAGATTATGTGAAGACATTTCACAGGGTGAGACATGATAAACTATTTGATTTTTTAGAAAACGGCCAACTCGACAGCAAAGACATAAGAATCATTAGAAATCTGCACTGGAACGGAACTGCGGTAATCAATACTGAAGGGAAGACATCGGAAGACATAAAAATAATGAGAGGCGTTAAACGAGGATGTGTCCTGCCTCCGCTGCTGTTCAACTACTGTTCGGATGCTATATTCAAAGAAGCCCTCTCCGACCAAGAGGCAGGCATTAAGATTAATGGAAAATTAATTAACAACATCCGATACGCCGACGATGCCTTAGTTGCGGCAGACAGTGTAGAAGAGCTTCAGACGCTTCTTCAAGGAATAAATAGAATCAGCAATGAATATCAACTCAAAATGAATTTTACAAAAACAAAATACAAAATAATAAGTAAAACTCCGTCCACGCAAATATCAACATAGACTCAACACCGATAGAAAAAGTCTCTAAATATCCATACCTGGGAACATGGAGCAACGAGAAACACGACCAGAACGGCATTCTTCAAAATGCGACAACTTTATATTAACATTACTTGAATTTGCTCCGACTTCGAATGGCAAAATGCTACGTCACTCCGGTTTTATTATATGGATTAGGGGCCTGGACTATCAACAAAATCATAATGAAGAAATTGGCATCATTTGAAATGTGGATTTATAGGCGATTGCAAAAAATATCCAGGGTACAAAGAATTAGCAGTGAAGAAGTGTAAAGACGAGTGAACAAGGAGAGAGAAATTGATTAATGAAATAAAAAACAAGGAAACTAGAATACTTTGGTTATATCATGCGAGGAGAACGTTAAAGGATTTTACAACGTATAATGGAAGGAAAGATAGAAAGTAAAAGAGCTGGGGAATGGTTTGCCTGTATTTCCATATAACTTATTAGAGCCGCGGTATCAAAAATTACAATATCCAGGATGATAGCTAACCTCCGAGGGGAAATGGCACTCTAAGAAGAAGAAGGTGAGTTATGAGTTGGCCTATTAGTCTTCGAACGCAATACATCGGTTTTTGGGACACCCTATATATATATATATATATATATATATATATATATATATATATATATATATATATATATATATATATATATATATACAGTCGACACTGTTTATACTGAAACTCTATATAGTGAAAAACTCTTTATAGTGCAATTTTTTCAAGACCTATATACATAGCAATATATACGGATTTTCTCTTTATATAGTGAAAAACTTTCTATAGTGAAATTTCAGTCAACATTTTGGTCTTTCACTATTTAGAGAGTCGACTGTATATATATATATATATATATATATATATATATATATATATATATATATATATATATATATATATATATATATATACGAGGCTGGTTTGAAAAGTCCGTGCAAAAATAAAAAACTACTTATGTGTTTGGGGTAAACCTTTTTTATTTTTCGACATAGTCTCCTTTCAGGCTTATACACTTCGTCCAACGATGTTCTAGTTTGTTGATCCCTTCCGAATAATAGGATTTGTCCAAGTCTGCAAAATATCCATTAGTGTCTGCAATCACCTCCTCGTTTGAATAAAATCTTTGTCCCGCCAGCCATTTCTTCAAATTGGGGAACAAATAGTAGTCCGAGGGAGCCAAGTCTGGAGAATAGGGGGGATGTGAAACGAGTTGGAATCCTATTTCCATTAATTTTGCGACCACAACTGCTGAGGTGTGTGCTGGTGCGTTGTCGTGATGGAAAAGGACTTTCTTGTGGGCCAATCGCGGGCGTTTTTCTTGCAGCTCGGTTTTCAAACGGTCCAGTAACGATGAATAATATTCACCTGTAATAGTTTTACCCTCTTCCAGATAGTCGATGAGGATTATTCCTTGCGAATCCCAAAAGACAGTCGCCATAACCTTTCCGGCCGAAGGAACGGTCTTCGCCTTTTTTGGTGCAGATTCCCCCTTGGTAACCCATTGTTTAGATTGTTGTTTGGTCTCAGGAGTATAGTAATGTATCCATGTTTCATCCACAGTCACGAAACGACGTTTAAAGTCCTCCGGATTCTTCTGGAACAGCTGCAAACCATCCTTGCAACACTTCACACGATTCCGTTTTTGGTCAAGCGTGAGCAATCGCGGCACCCATCTTGCGGATAGCTTTCTCATGTCCAAATGTTTATGCAAAATATTATGTACCCATTCAGTCGAGATGCCCACAGCACTAGCAATCTCACGCACCTTAACTCTTCTATTATCATCACCATATCATGGATTTGATCAATGATTTCTGGAGTCGTAACCTCCACAGGCCGTCCAGCACGTTCAGCGTCACTTGTGCCCATATGGCCAGTACGAAAATTTTGAAACCACTTATAAACTGTTGTAATCGAAGGTGTAGAGTCACCATAATGTTTATTAAGCTTCTCTTTAGTCTCCTAAGGCGTTTTGCCTTTCATAAAGTAATGTTTAATCACCACACGAAATTCTTTTTCGTCCATTTCTTGAAAATCACTCGACTTCCTTGATTCACACGAATGCCAAATACAAAGAAATAGACCAATATGGCTGAAACTTGGTGTACGTTCATTCAAGAGATGCTACTAACTAAACATGACCTCGATACGCGCCGGTGGTGCCATCTCTCGGACTTTGCACGGACTTTTCAAACCAGCCTCGTATATATATATATATATATATATATATATATATATATATATATATGTAAATAAAATTTTTGTAACATCCCAAAAAAGATAGTATTTTTCTATTACTAGAAAGATACTTCACAGCTTTATGAAAAAGTTTAAGTTTTTAGGCTGGCAAATGGCAATTGAAAATTTTTTGTTTCTATATTACATCAAATTTTCAATTGCCATTTGCTAGCCTAAAAACTTCAAAAAGCTTTGAAGCATCTTTCTAGTTATAGAAAATACTATCTTTTCTGGGATGTTGCAAAAAAATATATTTTTTTTCCCTCCACCCTAATATATATATATATATATATATATATATATATATATATATATATATATATATATATATATATATATATATAATATATATATATATATATATATATATATATATATATATATATATATATATATATATATATATATATATATATATATATATATATATATATATATATATATATATATATATATATATTTTATTTGAACAATTTATTTTTGGACATTAATTACTATAATTGTAAAAAATCAACATAAGATTCATACCACAGTTTTTAAAGAAATTGGCAGTACACCAGCGTGGCGTTTCTTGTTACATACCAGAAGTTTCCAAAAATTTGCCTTGTCCAGTTCGTCACCCACTTAGTTGAACTTTTCCTTTTTTTGCACTATTAACGTTAGGTTCTGTGAAAAATAGTCCAAACACAAAACATCGATTAAAAAGTTTATAAGTGTCGCGATTAGAATAGTGAAACTTCCTTATAGCCTTAGTGTTCTAACTCTGAAGCAGCAGGATCAGTGAAAATTGTCCTACAATTTGATGTGAAATGTCTCTTATTAAATAGTTGTTAATTTTTTTGAATTTTCTTACTTACTAAACGTTATAATGTTGATATTAATCGGTAAACACTGACATTATTAAAGGGTTTATCAACTTAGTCACTTCAAATGGATTAGTAAATCCAGATTATGGAGTTTATATTGTTAGATAACAATTTATGAACTTATCATAAAACCCAAAAGTAATTGTTGTTAATAATGTTTTTGTAAATAATGCAAGTAACTTCGGCTAAACTGATGAAAGGAACTACACGCTATTAATTGATCCTTTAATATGTCAGGACGGTTATCTCAGGACCAGTGCTCTGCCGCAATCTAGTTCTGTATGTTTATAAATTAAATTGATTGAACTCCGTATTTCGAGAGAGGTTTGTGTATAGCTCTAGAGCTTCATCTGAGAGCGTTCTTTACGAGCTAACGGGTTTTTTTCTGATACTGTTACTATCAATGCCGGTATGCCACAAGGCTTCTTTCTACTCTCCTACTCGCTTTTTCCTTTATATTAAAAATCTGCTGGAAAGAACTGGGAATCTAGTATACAAGTTTGACGATAATAGTACTCTTGTTTCTACATGTACTTTGAACCATCGAACATCACCTATTGGTGCAAAGAGCCGCAGACAGCAGAAAGTTGTTGAACTTAACAAAAACTTAAAAGAAATCGATCTTGTAAGTAAGCAGAATTTAAGGTGACGAAAACCTATACAGCAGCTTTTCTCTAAAAAAAGTTAACGTTGCAGAACCCGACATACGAGGTAAATATATAAAATAATAAAATAAGTCTGGTAAATTTCTACGACATGGTGAGCAATTTTGTTAAGCGATATGCGTGATTCTTAAAGTTTCAAACAGATGCCGGTAATGCAAATGATCGATGTTATAAGAATAAAGACGAGTGTCGTGCGGTGATAAAACATTTTTATTTAAAAAAATGGACTGCAGCTTAGATAGAGACTGAACTGAAGGAAGTTCAGACTCTACATCAGCACTTAAGATTATTTATTACTGCATAAATGAATTTAAACGTGGTCGTACGAGCGCTACAAAGATAGAGAACCTTGACCATTTAGAATGAATTGCTCAGGACGGGACGGTTTCCTACCGAGCACAATTTTCAATGATTCAAAACCAATGTAGATTGCTTTTTCCGTACACGCGCGCCTCCTGTAGCGGTTTAAATTTCTCTGCAGGACGTGTGCCCCCATAAAAAAATGGTATCGTGGTGTAGAGGTGCTAACGATATACGATAACAAGTAATATTTTTAAAACACACACCTCAGGCATTTGGGAAGAATCCCTCGAAAAAACGCTGCCTGCTATTGATCATGTCAACCACTCTGTCGGCTTAAAAGCTGCTGTGTCAGCTTTCGATGAAGTATTAGGTATGTGTACTTAGTACAATTCATTGTATCCTACCATCGTGTTCCGTAACTACTTGGATAAATACCGGTAAATTCTGTTCTCCTGTTTATCAATCCTAGTCCGACTGACGAGCCATGATACGACGAAATGCGTCTCAGAATAGAAAAAAATGCAATAGTGTTAAAGTAGTGTTAAACAAACTAACTCACCATTATCGATAAAATTTTCATGGACTCTTATCTAAATACGCCGCATTACAAGGTTCGTAGTGTCGCATAGACACGTAACCAATTGTCATCCGTCTCAGGTTTGATGACTCTAAAAGTGAGGCTAACTCAATATTTCAATCGACGATTAAACTTTGCACAATTCATGCCGAATCTATCTACCGCACCGGTAATTTAAAATTATTTTGCGAAATTGCTAATTACCGAATTTTCCAACGTCATATTTACAAATATCCGGTAATCGCTTGATTAATTCTATGTTTTACTAGCAAAAAGACATACAAAGGGTATAATATTACTTTATGTCGGTCGTAATATATAGACAGTGGCATCGCATACAGAAAGTGTTAGATTAAAGAAATAAGAGCTTTGACAGCTTGACCGAATTTAACTGAATAGAAGCTTAAAGCTCTCTCGTTAGAATTCCTTTCAAAAAATTTCGAAAGAGGGGAAACGAGCCTCCCTTTTCCCCTATATAAATTACGCCATTGTCTCAGCGCCAACCTATCCAAAATCGGCAATGTTTTGTCTGTAGACAACGAGAAGTTTTACAATCAAAAACAGTAACCAAAATAATTTAACATAAATATTTTGATATGGGTCACCTCGCCAATACTTTTACTCTTCAAAAACTGCTTCGTGGAAAATCTTATCCTTTTGGAATGAACTACCTAAAAGTGTGTGTTTTGACTAGGTATGATTCAAGATCAATATAAATCGTTACTTATGCACACACGTTGGCCCTGTAGCCTATTTCCAGAATAGAGTTACTTATGTGGAATATTCATTATACATTAGAAATACCGAGAATAAATATATTCCTTTTAGTAAAGTGCTAAATTAACTGTATTTTATCTAGAAACTCCTTATTTTTCTAAATAATAAACTCTTAAAAAAGCATTTCAGAGTATCAAATCTTTCTCCGCTGAAAATCCGCCAATCCAGCCATTTAACCAAACACCCCGTGAGACTACTTGTGTCTAAAAAAAGAAAGCAGCAAATACAATACAAAATAATTGGAATTCGACAAAGAATTCTTTGAAGAACAGTGAAGTAAATGCGCTACAAGGTAATCAAGCCTTTTCTGAGATATGAAAGTCCAATATAATTGATCGTGGAGAAAGTGGGAGAAGGTAGACAAGGCGTAGGTTATTAAAATAAACTAGCAAATAACATTACGGAGACCTAGAACTTAGAAAACTGCCTATATTGTCAGTGTTACTTAGGATGGTAGGATACAACGAATTGGAGTAAGTACGGATATCTATTACTGACGCAAGCTGTGTGTCAACCACTCTGTCGGCTCGAAAGCTGCTGTGTCAGCGAAAAGGAACAGCTGCTGGGAGTTCCTGTAACAGCAAACAGCTCTGGAGAGGAGCAAGCCGTAGCCGTATATGAATGCCTACATGAATGGGGTCTTCTCAACACCGTCAAGGCGATGTGCTTCGACACTACAGCATCCAACACGGGAAGACTCAAAGGAGCATGCGTCATATTGGAGCAAATGTTAGGAAGAGAATTGTTATACCTAGCTTGCCGTCACCATATCTTGGAAATTCTGTTAAGAAGCGTATTCGACACAAAAATGGGATCAACCACTGGACCTCATCCAGACATTTTCAAGAGATTCCTCACTGCGTGGCCCAAGATAGACAAAGGAAAATACGACACAGGTATCAGTGACAATCTAATACAAAAGCAGCTAACTCCAGAAGTAATTGCAAATGTTACTGCTGAATTCGAGACCAAATTAACTGAGAGCCACCCCAGAGATGACTACAAGGAGCTATTACAGTTGGTTCTCGTATTTGTTGGATCACTAGACGGCAGTGTTGTGAGTTTTAGAACTCCAAGAGCCATTCATCACGCTAGGTGGATGGCAAAGGCTATTTACTGCTTAAAAATGTTCATTTTTCGTCGTCAATTTAAGATGTCTAAAGAAGAAGAAAGTTCTGTGCGTGCCATTTATGTTTTCCTAGTTAAAATTTTATTGTAAAGCTTGGTTCAATGCTCCAAAAGCTCATCTTGCACCAAAGCAAGATTTAGGTATTTTGCATAGTCTGTTAGACTATAAAGAATGTGACAACGACATTGCAGAAATAGCCCTGACCAAATTTTCGAACCATTTGTGGTATTTGAATGCAAAGTTGGTGGGATTATCGTTTTTTGATCTCACCATTACAGACGATGAAACGTTGTTAATGGCTAATAAATTGCTCAGTAGCACAGATGAACCATCACAGCACGCTAGGGTTGTAAATCCAAAAGTTAGGAAAGAAAACTTAAAAGAGGTAGTTGATGGAGGATTGGTAAATTTACTTACCAAAGAAACGTTTACATTCTTTGACCAATTTAATATAAAAACAGATTTCCTAAGACAATATCCAAACACCTGGCCTCAAAATAATGAAGGATTGAAAATTGTCAAAACATTAAAAGTAGTTAATGATATGGCTGAGCGCGGTGTTAAATTAATAACCGACTTTAACGATCTTCAAGTTGTAAGTAAATGCCGAGCATTATATCCTGACGTTTCAAAAACTACTTTAACAAAAGCTCTAGAATAGATTAGATAACTATGTAAAATTATCAACCCATGTAGGTACTACGTCTGTATCTTTTCTGTGTCTGTTTTGTATGTATTATATACCTAATTTTTATATTTTAAAATAAAAAATGTCATTAGACTTATCAGTATTACTTGTTGCTGTCGATGAAGTAATAGGTATACGTACTTAGTATATTTCGTTGTATCCTACCATCGTATTCCGTATCTTCTGGGATAAATACTAGTAAATTATGTTCTCTTATTTGTCAATTCTAGCTTGACTGACGATCCATGATACGTCTCAGGATGAATTTAATGAATAATAACAGCTGGTAAACTGCTGAAATATGGACTTCGTCCGTTTTCAGTTGTTTTACATTAACAATATTACTTGCTTGGAGATAAAAAAAAAATAGATAGAAGAATTTAAGATATGATCTGAAAAGAAGAATAATGGTCATGAATAAGAAAATATTGAGTTGAGTCAGGTAACAAAAGACCTTTTAAAGAATTTTGCAGTAAATGCGAGACAACATAATCGAACAGAGATAGGGTAGTCTAACACAGTTGACCGTGGAGGAAGTAAAGATGGTAGATAAGGCAGAAGTTATTTAGATAAACTAGCAAAGCATAGTTAGCCAAAGACAATCACCAAAATGGAGAGGTTGGCCCAGATAACCCTAAAATTAAAGATTTAATAATACCGAATAAAAATTGAAAACTTATACCGTCTAAAATATTCAATGTTCGTAAATATATTTTGTAACATTTATTTCAGGTGAACAAAACTTTTATTGGTAATGTCAAATCGATAGAAATATTTATTAATATTTAAAATAACTTAGCCCTTAAAGCTAATATTTTATTAAGCAGGTGCAAGAAGAAAAATAACGAGTTTCTAGATAAAATACAGTTAATTTAACACTTTACTAAACGGAATATATTCATTCTCAACTAAGTTGGGAATGTGGAATCTTTGGCACAATCATACTACTCAGTATATATCACCACTACACCAAACACTTTATTTTTGCACTCGACGCGCGTTTCGCTAACCATGTTAGCTTCATCAGGAGCGATGATTTACACGCGAAGAAAATAACACCAAGTATGTCTCCATACCATATAATCCGAAATATAGCAAGGGACTCAATAAGGTATTTAATAAGGTAGGCCTCACCTTAGTCTATAAGTCATCAGACAATCTGAGGAATATCTTAGGAAATCTCAAAGATAAGATTCCTAATTGTGAGAAAAGTGGAATTTATGGAATTAGTTGTAATGATTATGACAAAAAGTATGTTGGGCAAACTAAAAGGTCAATTAAAACAAGATTTAAAGAACACTTAGCACACTTAAAATAAAATAGAACGGAAACGTCTAGCATTGCCGAACGTGCCCTTGAAGCTGATCATACTGTAACATTAGATAATCTAAGATTAATAAAAAATGTATCTGATAGGAGATTGTTGAACGCATACGAAAGTATGGAAATCATAAAATGTAAAAGTAGTTTAAATAAAGACAGAGGGCCTATTCCTTATAGTTCCCTCTACTAGTTACTTGACCGGAACTGATGGCCTTGCCTATGTCATTAGTTCCGCTTGAGTAATTCAAGGGTTAGGCTAAGTATAAATAGGGTAGATTTGTAGTTTAGCTTTAGTCAATCATCGCTCCTGATGAAGCTAACATGGTTAGCGAAACGCGCGTCGAGTGCAAAAATAAAGTGTTTGGTGTAGTGGTGATATATACTGAGTAATATTTATTCTCGGTATTCCTAAAGTATAATGAATATTCCACATAAGTAACTCTTGAATCATACCTGATAAAAACACAAACTTTTAGGTAGTTCATTTCAAAAGGATAAGATTTTCCACGAAGCAGTTTTTGAAGAGTAAAAGTATTGGCGAGGTGAACCATATCAAAATATTTATGTTAAATTATTTTGGTTACTGTTTTTGATTATAAAACTTCTCGTTGTCTACGGACAAAACATTTTCGATTTTGGATAGGTTGGCGCTGAGACAATGGCGTAATTTATATAGGGTGAAAAGGAAGGCTCGTTCCCCTCTTTCGAAATTTTTTGAAAGGAATTCAACGAGAGAGCTATAAATCTCTTGGGTGTTCCTTATTTTTTGTAGTTTGGCCGAAGCCCTATTACTGTAAACCATTTTGCTTGTCAGTGGTGCTGTATGGAATATCAGCAGGTAAATGTCCAAAAATTTTTTTATTTTTATGGATTTAAGAGAAAATAACTAAATTTAGTAGTTATTTTCTCGTAGATAGGGTCCAACCATAAAAAATAAGTATTATCTTTAGAGGTCTTATATGCCCTCTTATAATTCTCATATTCACTTAAGGGTGGGATATTACACTCCTCATCAATTTCATCATCCTTTAAATATTTGTATTAAATCTAATTTAAAAAATGTTTTATAGATAAACCAAACTAAACCAAATTCACTAAATATACCGAGAAGTAAAAATCAAAGTCGCTAGAGAAAGATTTTGCAACGGTTATTTTGGTAGGCCACTGTCTTCATCTTTATTTGAAGCATGCGCCCACCGTTTGAAGCTAGCGCAGTAGGAATGGAAAAAAATTAAATATAAGGACTCAGCTGCTATCATTATTTGGAGCATGCGCCCATCATTCGGAGCTTGCGCAGTATTGAAACAAAATAAGAGATTGCTTTATTAAGGATAACTATTTCCCTTATTTAGAAACTATAAGGAGGGCCTGTTTTTTTTTCCTAGTTAGGTATACATATAAACCACTAAGAAAATACAGTAAAATTAAAATAATAATCTTTTATTGCAAATAACAATGACAACAGTTAATTAGTCAATTCAGTATATATCACCGCTACACCAAACACTTTATTTTTGCACTCGGCCAGCGTTTCACTAACCATGTTAGCTTCATCAGGAGGGATGATTGACTAAAGCTAAACTACAAATCTACCCTATTTATACTTAGCCTAACACCTGAATTATTCAGGCGGAGCTAATGGCATAGGCGAGGCCATCAGTTCTGGTCAAGTAACTACTAGAGGGAACTATAAGGAATAGGATCCTCTAAACTACTCTTACATTTTATAATTTTCATACTTTCGCATGCGTTCAACAATCTCCTATGAGATACATACCAGTAGAGAGGACTATAAGTAATAGGCCCTGTGTCTTTATTTAAACTACTTTTACATTTTATAACTTCCATACTCTCGTATGCGTTCAACTCTTCAATCAGAATCTTCGATTATCTAATGTTACAGTATGATCAGCTTCAAGGGCATGTTCGGCAACGCTAGATTTCTACTGTGTTTTAAATGTGCTAAATGTTCTTTAAATCGTGTTTTAACTGACCTCTTAGTTGCCCAACATTCTTTTTATCGCAATAATTGCAACTAATTTCATAAATTCTACTTTTCTCACAATTATGAATCTTGTCTTTGGGAGTTTTTAAGATATTCCACAAATTGTCTGATGACTTATAAAGGTGAGGCCTACCTTATTAAATACCTTATTGAGTCCCCTGCTATATTTCGGATTATATGGTATGGAGACATACTTGGTGTTATTTCCTTCGCGAGTAAAAAAGGTGAAAATGGTTTTGTTCCCAAATTAAATAGCCGATATGATTCCATTAAATTCACTTACGAAATTGAGAATAAAGGACAACTGCCTTTTCTAGATATTTTCAATTATTAAAAAAATAATAATAGGTTAGAATTTGATATCTATAGAAAAGACAGAATAACAGATAGATATATTCCTAATCATTCATTTCATTGCAAACAACACAAATTAGCCGCATTACATTTTTTATTTTATCGTTTGGTCACTTTTCCTCTGAATAGACTAAACTTCCATAATGAAAGGAATCGTATTAGAAAGACAACTAGAGTTAATGGTTATGACGATGACTCAATAAACAAATTAATAAATAGGCATAAGTTCAGGTTAAATATTCAGAATTCCACCTTTTTTACACGCGAAGAAAATAAGACCAAGTATGTCTCCACACCATATAATCCAAAAGATAGCAGGGGACTCAAGAAGGTATTTAATAAGGTAAGCTTCATCTTAGTCTATAAGTGATCAGACAATCTGAGGAATATCTCAGGAAATCCCAAACATAAGATTCCTAATTGTAATAAAAGTGGGATTTATGAAATTAGTTGTAATGACTGCGACAAAAAGTATGTTGGGCAAACTAAAAGGTCAATTTAAACACGTTTTCAAGAGCATTTAGCATATTTAAAATACAAAACAGAAAAGTCTAGCATTGCCGAACATGCCCCTGAAGCTGATCATCCTGTAACATTAAATAATCTAAGATTACTTAAAAATGTATCTCATAGGAGATTGTTGAACGCATGCGAAAGTATGAAAATTAAAAAATGTAAGAGTAGTTTAGAGGATCCTATTCCTTATAGTTCCCTCTAGTAGTTACTTGACCAGAACTGATGGCCTCGCCTATGCCATTAGCTCCGCCTGAGTAATTCAGATGTTAGGCTAAGTATAAATAGGGTAAATTTGTAGTTTAGCTTTATTCAATCATCACTCTTGATGAAGCTAACAGCGAAACGCGCGTCGAGTGCAAAAATAAAATGTTTGGTGTACTGGTGATATATACTGAGTAGTGTCATTGTGCCAAAGATTCCACATTCCCAACATAGTTAATTAGTGTTCAAATTATGTTGTAATGTTTCAATCTTTGACACAATGGCATTACAATGAGTGTAGTGCTAATTTCAAATGAAATTTTATCCATCGCACATTCGTATTACCTTGGAAGTATTGAAGGAAGTGATAGAAACCTGCTAGACACAATTTTAATTTAGAAACTTGTCTTGACTCGTCAAATACTAATAACAGGTGTGTTTAACCATGAAATGTATGAAAAAAAAGTTTATAGAAGATGAATTCCGCACACGTGCCGCTCCTGGAGCGCTTTAGGGACCCTGCAGTACGTGTGCTAGACCCATAAAAAAAAAAGAATACTAACCTAATCTTGCAATTCCTTGCTTGAGATAACGATAAGGACAAAGAAACGTGAAAAATAAGTGTTGCAAAATCTCTCTATTCACTTTTACACTCGTATCATCTGCAAAACGCCTTAAAAATTTTCTGTCACGTCTATGACTTTTATTTAAAAAACCAATTTAACAGTAATAGGTAATATATTATTAAATTAATCTTATCCAATCAGTATAAAGATCTTTTCAACGTAAAATATGCAATACGAAACAACTTTTAATTGGCATTCTCTGGTAGCGTTAGTTTTTATACTAGATTTTATAATCACACTAAGTCGCGTAAACTCTGCTTAACAACGCATTATGAACTTATACACTTATCTAGACCACCAAGCTATTTCCTCTCTGCAATATTTATAAACCCAATAAAAAAAATTTGGATAAAATTTATTACCTATCAGGAAATGTCACCGTTCCTATATCGATAAAAAAAACTCACGATCAACAACAGTCAATATGTTTACATCTGCCCTCAAGCTTTGCTACAAATTAACTAATAGCGACCGGTTTTATAAAGTAGATGATATGTAATATATATAAAACAAAATCAATAATTTTAATTTTTTATTTTCATTTTTCCTATTTCTAAAAACTGTTATCAATCGTCATCGTTCTTCTAGCGCAGTCATTTCAACGATTTCGACACAATTAGGGGAACATGAAGCAAAAAGAGTCAGATATGTACGAATGATGAAAATGTGTGTCAAAAATCCTGTTTGGTTCGTTACCGTGGTATAAGAAGTGTAAACTCACCACTTCCTTCGAAAATAGAAATTGTAAAATAGACAATTGATTTTTGACACTATAACTGTTTAAACCTTATTTTCAAACTCTTTAATTCCAAGGATACTAAAAATAACATAAAACATGACGAGTTAAGAGCCATCTTTCTCAACCTCCAAACCAAAACTAGGAAGTCACTCTGTCAACCACATCCCCGTATTCTTTGTTAAGATTAGAAATAGCCAAAAAGTATTATGATTTGGAGAGCACCTGGCCGCAAAACCCTGCCAGGGACAAATAACATAATATATATATATATATATATATATATATATATATATATATAAATATATATATATATATATATATATATATATATTCTACAACTAATTTTGAATGTCACATCAATCCAAATATTTGCATAATACAAAATTGGATAATTCTAGTTTATTTTGGATCATTTCTTAACCTCGCAAAAACCCCAATCACCTCCATATCGTAGAAAACATGGGTGGGTCTGTTGATGCTATTTACCTTTAATTAGGACTTACGGTTAAAATACCCTTTAAAAAATCATCAGAATATCGTCTGGATACACTAGCTAAACAATTTGGCCAAACCAAAACTTGCCAGCATTCTAGTTTAGCCAATAACATAGAAAAATTGGAATTAACGATTTTTCTGTTACTTATTTAGAACTGAGGACTGAAATACCTCTTCAAATTCATATTAAATATCGATAGAATACCAAATCGTATAACTCTGGCCCATTTTGAAAAAATTCAAAACCTGAGAAACCCCGAATTTCCGTCATGTAGTGAAAAACACTGATCTATAGATTCTATTAATTTTTAACTCAGACTCTCAGCTAACATACCTCTTGGAATGTGATCAGAATATTTTCGGAATACATCAGCGAATAATTTTAATTATTTTTGATTTCAATTATTTTAATAGTTTTTATGCAGAAAATTACAATTTTGATAAAACATTCAAACATTGTAAAAAAGGAACATAATAGTATATTGTGGTATGACTGTTTAAAGAGTAACATTATATAAAAAATTTTTGCTACATTACATTATTTTGTATTTCACTCATATAAATTTGAAGAGGTATTTCAGCCCTCGGTCCTAAATAAGTAACAGAAAAATCGATAATTCCAATTTTTCTGCGTTATTGGCTAAACTAGAGTGCTGACGGGTTTTTGTTTCGTCCAAATTGTTTCTAAATTTTTAGCTACTGTATCCAGACGATATTCTGATGATTTTTCAAAAGGCATTTTAACCGTGAGTCCTAATTAAAGATAAATAGCATCAACAGACTCATGTTTTTTACGATATGGAGGCGATTGTGAGGTTAAGAAATGGTCCAATTTTGTATTATGTAAGTATTTGAATCGATTTCTAAGAGTTTCTGTATAGCCAAGTCCTGAACAAAGTGCAATGAAATCAGTAATTCCATATTTCCAACTATCTGGGGGAAATTTTGGTTCTGAAGGGTTCTGGCGATCTCTAGTATCTATGAATTAATGATAGCATAATTTAACAATATTCTATCATTATTTTAGCAATGCCAACATAAAAAATTCACAAGTAAAGTAGTCTAGAATTAAAAAAATTGCTTTTTACACTTTTTCACCGGATATATTCCGACGCAATGACTCAATTCAAATTCTATTTTTGAGCAGAAGGGGGGGTTCCAGTTTAAAGATGTCCCCATATACATATATATATATATATATATATATATATATATATATATATATATATATATATATATATATATATATATATACAGTCCCTGGCCAAATTATTAGACGCACTGTATTTTTTTTAGTAATTTTATGTTTCTTAAGAGTTTTTATGCAATAATGGTATATTTAAACTACAATATTATTGATTTTTATTTAAAAGAATTGTTGTAGACTACATATTTGTATTTATTTTTAACATATGGCAACACTGTGTTGACAAAGTGATACATGAACGTAAACAAGTACAAACCTGTATCAGTCGCGATCGGAATCGAGTCAGGTACGGACGTGTTTCTGTGGCTTTATGGACTGTGATTGTTTGTTTAACAGTTTTATACTACTCAGTTATTAGTTTATTTTGTATGCAGTGTTTTAAAAAAGTAATTGGACTATTTTCATTATGGGTAGAAAAGGCGATCTTTTACCACGTAAAAAAGCTGAAGTGAAGGCCCTTGTGATTGCGAAAACATTTACAAACGAGAAATATCACGAAGATTGGAGGTTTCTGAAGCTAGTGTACGACGCATAAAAAAGAAAATTGAGTCAGGGAAGGAATTAAGCCCGAAAAGAAAGAAAAGATGCGGTAGAAAACCAATTTTCACTCCACGGTCAGAGAGATGTTTGAAGAAAATTTGTGTAGAAAACAGATTTGCTACCACAAAGGTAATAAAGTCACAACTCCAGGATGCTAGCGTAAATGCTTCTGAGCTCAATGTTCGAAAACCGAAAATTGAAAGAATTAGATTTTAAGGCCTGTCGCCCCGCCAGGAAGCCCAAGTTAACAGCTGCAATGAAAGCAAAGCGCCTGAAGTGGGCCAAACAATGGCAAGACAAAGATGTGGACTTCTGGAGATCGGTAAGATACAGCAATTTAATCAATAATTGATACATTATTATCATTTTCAGTTAAATAAAGCAAATAAACATGGAAGTTTATATATTTTTCCTATTTTTGACAGGTCTGCTTCAGTGACGAAAGCACATTCGAAATTTTGCAGAATAAAGCTCAGTATGTGCGTCGTCGTCATGGAGAAAAGTTTCATCCTGATTGTGTCGTCCCGACGGTTAAACATCCCACCAAAGTGATGATTTGGTCAGTCATCAGCGGCAAAGGCACTGGACGTCTGTACGTCGTCAAAGGAATAATGAGGCAAGATCAGTACAAAGAAGTATTACAAAATCGGTTGATTCCGCAGCTCAGAGAATGGTTTCCAAATGGGGAACCATTCACTTTCATGCAAGATGGAGCTCCCTGCCACACTGCTCGGTCTGTTAAAGCTTTTTTGGCAGAAAAAAATATCCCTCTGTTGGATTGGCCTGGTAATAGCCCTGATATGAACCCCATTGAAAATGTGTGGGAGCTGATGAAAAGAGAAGTGGCTAAAGATGTGATTACCAACAAAACCCAGCTCCTAGAAAAGATTATTCATGTGTGGAATCATCATCCTCAAATGCAGGAGACAGTACAATCTTGCATTGATAGCATGCTAGCTAAAGGTGGCTCAACTAAATATTGACTTTTACTAACATTAATTTCACTTTTCTTTAAAACTTAATAAACTTATGCTTTTCTAAATTAATGCTGTTTTTATTTATGTCAAATAAATAGGTAATTGATTGATAAAAAACAAATCAATTTAAAATAATAAAACGGTACAATATCACTCGGTAATTAATATTTTACATGAAATCTTGCAGTGCGTCTAATAATTTGGCCAGGGACTGTATATATATATATATATATATATATATATATATATATATATATATATATATATATATATATATCATGCCAAACACGGTCGAATACCTTGGAAATATCAAGTGCACTCAATCTCCAAAGTGGTCAATTGCATTGTTCCAAGCAAGTGTAGCATAAGTTAGAACATCTGTTGATCTCAGCTTACCAACTCCAAATTAGTGGTCGCTAATAATGTTAAATCCTTCTAGATATTTTAAAAGACGCTGACTGATTGCCTTCTCCATAACTTTCGATATTACTGAAAGCGGTGCGACTGGTCGGTAGTTTGGCAGGGTCTTCTTGCCTTTTTTGGGTAGCGGCTGAAATATAGCGGAAGGAAATATCCCCTTTCTGTAGATAGGTTGAAGAGTCTATACAAAACTGATTTTAGTTCGCTTTCGCATTTTTTGAGTAGTATGGCAGGTATTTCCTCAGCACCAGAAGCTTTTTTGGTGTCTAGCTTCCTTAAAATACGTTTTATATCTGAAGCCAATATCGGACACTCTTGACTGCACTATGGGAATAGTTGGTGGTGTTTTTCCTGGGAAATCGGCAGTAGAATGTGAAGCAAGGTGTTCAGCTAACAAGTTGGCTTTCTCAATAAATGTTGTTACAGTAGTATTATCTAGCTTTGTCAGTGGTGGCAAAGTGGATTTAGTGAAATTTTGACTTATTGCCTTAGCGACTGACCTGGAATTCTTAACTTTGTTCTCCTGCTAATTGTTGTTAAATATATTTGAAGCTACCTCAATCAAATTCAATTTAATATTAATAATTCATTTCATTTTTGAGTTATTATAAGAAAATATTTAAATATTAACAACAAACATTACATCAGGAAATGCCTGTCGCTTTTCTAACAAAAATGGTACTACGTTCGTGAGAAATATTACAGAATGATTACATAAACTTATATAACGTTATTTTATCTTTATTTAAAGAACTTTTTCCCAATGTTTACAACGCAAATATATGGCATAGTCAAAAAATAAACAAATAAGAAAACTGGCGCTCCATGAATTCTTCGAGAGGAGATTGTTCTTATAACACGCGTTTTCGCAGAAGTGAAACAAAATCTTTGGTTTCTTTTACATTGATGGAGTGTCCTGTAGAGGATTGATGTTCAGCTACAGCTGCATACCAAGAAAATTCGTTCAGTTTTTTATGAGAAAGCCAATTAGGACAGATTATAAAGCTAACTAGGATTTTTTTTTAATTCCAAAATCTTTCTTAGAAAATGACACATGTAGACGACTGAGATGTTTTTATTAAACTTACTAAAGATAAGCCAATGTTACTGGCGAACAAGAGTTATTTACCAATCGAATTTCCTCGTATTCAATAATCTTAAATACCGCAAGGTGTACCTGCAGTCTGATTATTTTCCACATATCAAATTTTTTACTAATTTATATGCACGAAGTCTTTATTACCTTATTGTCCGGATAATCAGTGACGCATTCGTCGTAAATTAATTTTAATTACATTGCATGATCAGGGTGTTCGTAAAAAATCAATATGAAATTAAGTTTCTTTATCAGTTATAAATTAAATTTTAAAAATGCAAATTGCGAAAATAATGAATTATTACTCAAGCAATGGATGGATGAACTCAAGTGAACCAAAATTAAATATTATGATTTACTGTTTATTATTTATTTATTAAGTAATACTATAGTATATACCATATTTTTACTTTGTAATAAAACGTGGAATGGAAAATAACTGGATCTATTTTTAGTGAAAAAATATCCAGGTGCAGTGATGGGTTTCCGAAAAGGGCTACATAATAAAGAATTTTGACACACAAACAATCACTACTGTCAGTTCTTCATTCTTTCGTATTAATGTATTTTTGGTGATTTTTTATAACTTTTTAAATTTTTACTTACCTTGCACAGAACCACAATTTTTTTTACTCAAACAAGATAAGGTGTCCTATACATATTTTGGGTCGGTGAAAACGAATCCGTTTTCCATTTCCACACAGCATGTCTAGTTTTTGCGTAAATCAAAGAAATATAATATAAGTAAATAAAATCTCCAAAATAAATATCAAGATCAAACCTAAAATAATTTAACTGATAAAAAATATGCAAGTTTTTTTTATGGGTCTAGCACACGTGCTACAGGGAAGTTCCTAAAGCGCTACAGGAGCGACACCTGTGCGGAGAAAAAGCGATTCACGTTGTTCTTGAATCGCTGCAAATTGTATTCGGTGGGAAACACAGTCCTGGGTAAATTATTCTGATGTTGTTCTCCATATAAAAGACTGCTTGAAAAGCGCTGTACGAGGAGTAACAACCTGAACCTCATACGGATGTGAAGTATTAACGCGATGTGTACTTCTAACATGCACCGCTCTGGGAGGAATTGAGCGGGCCACATCCTTCGAACACTTTCCATGAAAATACTTGTAGAATAGGCTCAAGTCGCCAACCGTTCTTCGATGCTCCAACGAATCAAGGCCGCCGGTCAGTTCCGGGTCTCCAATCAGACGAACAGCTCTTCTCTGAACAGAATCCAGCAAATGCAGTGTATGTTTGGGAGCGGAGCTTCAAACATGGGAGTAGTATTCCATAGTTGGTCGAATTTGAGCTTTGTAAAGAATTAACAGTTGTTGTGGAGTGTAAAGCTTTCTGGTTCGAAATAATATTCCCAACTTTTGAGAAGCTCTCCTTGCTATGCCTGCAAAATGTTCAGCCAGGACATATTTGCTCCCAAATTAACGCCCAACAAATTGAGTGACGATGTTAGAGGAATGGAGTGCCCCGACATAACTATGTCGGGTTCAGGAACGTTCACTTTTTTAGAAAAAACTGCCGCCTGGGTTTTTGTAGCGTTAAATTCCACTTGCAACCGCTCCAGATTCTCCAAAGTGTTCAATTGCGTTGTTCCAAACATGTGTTCTTAATCGCTAATAATGTTGAATCCTTCAAGATATTTTAGAAGATGCTGATTGATAGCCTTTTCCATGACTTTCGATATTATTGAAAGCAGTGCGATTGGTCGGTAGTTATTTGGAAAGGTCTTCTTGCCTTTTTTTAGGTATCGGCTGAACTGTGGCACATTTCCAGCAGGAAGGAAATATTCCCTAGAGCTTACAAATTAAATTCCCTATATAAACTATAAATTGGCTTAACTTCTAACAAAGCCAACAAAACCTAACCCAACCTAACCTAACATAGGTCCACGATTTTTTTTTTGTGAACTATATTGAAAAGTAATATGCTATGAATCTGTATTCTGTATATTTAATTTCGGTCGCTAAATACATGCCGTTGTTTGTTTTGCCCCATTACTTCAGGATTGCAGATGAAAGCACTCCAAACCTAACATAACCTCATCCTAAGATCTTTACATCAAGAACTCCAAATTTAACATAACCTAATGGAAGAACTTTACATCAAGAACTCCGAATCTAACATAACCTAATGAAAGAACTTTACACCAAGAACTCCGAACCTAACATAACCTAATGGAAGAACTTTACACCAAGAACTCCGAAACTATCATTTACGTTATGATAGGTTTATAGCTCAATTCGATCATGTACTCCACTTTATTCTTTAACGCTTCGTTATCATGTTATTAAATTATTAACGTACCCAAAATGTCGTTTTCGTAGTTACATCCGAAATCCTGAAGTGGGGCAAAACGAACAATGGCATGTTAGCGACCCAAATTAAATACACAAATTACAAATTCATAGTATATTACTTCTCATGTATTTAACAAAAAAAATTGTGGGCCTGTGTTAGGTTAGGTTGGGTTAGGTTAGGTTTTGTTGGTTTTGTTAGAAGTCGGACCAGTTTATAGTTTATATACGGAATTTAATTTGTAAACTCTAGGCTTGGATATTTTTTATCAGTTAAGTTATCTTTTATTTGAATCTTGATATTTATTTTGCTGATTTTACTTATATAACACAGTTTTGAGATTATATTTCTTTGATTTACGCAAATCCTAGACGTGCTGGGTCGAAACGGAAAATGATTTAGTTTTCAGCGACCCAAAATATGTATAGGACACCTTATCTTGTTTGAGTAAAAAAAAATTGGGGTCCTGTGTAATCGTGGCATGAAGTCCCCCTCCTTAAATAATAGGAGGACGCCTCCTGGAAAAAACTATGATATGACTAAAGATAGTATTGGATTCGGTAGAAGTCACTTTCCGAAATTTTTCATTTCTTCACGAGTCCCCAAAACAAAAATATCCAACAGACAAATCTCCGTCGGTCAGTCGATTTGTCTGTTGGCACTATAACTCTCCAATAGCATGAGATATCGATTTTAAGTTTGATTCACATGTAATACTTAAACTAATGAAAGAACTTATAGTTTTGAGCGATATCTCCCTCATTGAGAGGAGGGTTATATAGTTTGAATAATATTATGCAAATTGTTCTTGGTTTTGGCTTGGAATAATGAACAAATGTCGAGAATAATAATTATTTATAGTGAAACAGGGGTTAAAACGGTAGGGAAGGAAGTTAGAGAGGTGCTTCAAATATATCAGGTTATACGTCCTTTTTAGGGTTCCTTTTCCATTATTGCCAATATCAACAGAAATACGGTGAAGTCCGCTTATAACGAATTCGTTTATAGCGAATTTCCGGTTAAAACGAAATATTTTATAATGCACGAAAAAATTTCCAATGCAAATTTTTATCGGTTATAACGAACACGGTTATAACGAACTTCCGGATAAAGCGACCCAAATTTGGATGTTTTGTGTCCGTTTATAACGAACTTGCCACTCTCAGTGTTTGATGTCGCGCGACTTGATCCAGAGAATTCACCGAAACTCGCTATGAACACCTATTCTACTTGTTTCCGCCGCGTCGCTAGTTCGAGCAGTATTATTTTCAATTCACTTGTTGTGTTATGAGGTTCTAATGCATATTTGCTCAAAGTAGCAAAGTGAATGTTTAAGTTTTTATTTTAAAATGAGTACACAAAAACGTAAAGCGTTTGCTTTAAAAGACAAACACGATATTATAAGGAAAATAGAAAATGGAATTAAACAAAGTGATGTTTGCAAACAGTTGAATTTAACTAAATCTACGGTTTCTACCATATGGAAAAAGAGGCAAGAAATCTTATCAATGTATGATAAAAGAAAGTTTAGTTGTAAAAAGTAAGAAAAAATCTACACATGACCAAGTCGATAAAGGACTCCTTCCTTAAATGGTTAAGTCAAAAACGACATGAACATGTTTCTATTACCGGCTATACTTTACAAGAGAAAGTTAGTGAATTGGGAAGAAAACACCGAGTTTAACTGTTCTAGAAGTTGGATTTAATGATTTAAAAAGCGACATAATATTAGTGGGGGTAAGATAGTAGGAGAAACTGCAGGAGTGGATATGACTCTTTTTGAGCAGTGGTTGGCCAGTGTATGGCCGGAAATTCGAGAAATTTATGAATATGTGGTTGAAAAACCGGTTTATTTTACAAGATGACGCCTGATAAGACATTAAAATTTGTCAGAGAGAATTGTGCTGGTGGAAAATTAGGGGTACTGTGTTGGTAACTGCAAATATGTCTGGAACAGAGAAAAGAAAATTGTTGGTGATAGGAAAATCCTCCAATCCCAAGTGTTTTACAAACAAACATTTACCAATAGTTCAAGTAAAAATCAAACAGAAAGCCTGGATGACATCAGAAATTTTTAAAAATGAACTGATCGAATGAGGCAAAGAATTAAAATTCACAAACAGAAAAATATTACTTCTAATTGACAACTGTCCATCGCATCCTGAAGTTAATCTACAGCAAATAAAATTGGTTTTTATGCCTCGAAACACAAGTGCAAAACTCCAGCCTATGGATCAAGGTGTGATATATTCTTTAAAATGTCATTATAGAAAGATTTTACTTATGAAAATGTTAGAGACGACCGATAAAGGTAACATTTTTTCTGTAACTCTCTTGGACGCTATAAACTTTATCTATATGGCTTAGCAAAGAGTAAAGAAACCATTGCAAACTGCTTTAAACATGGCGGATTTTTAAGGAAGGAATGTAGATATGACTTAGATGATCAGCTACCGTTGATTCAGTGGATTGAAAAACATCGAGAGGATCCTACTGATTGTCTAGAACAGGGATGTCAAAGATACGGCCCGCGGGCCGCATCCGGCCCCCGGGACGTATCAATAAGGCAAGCGATCGCAATGTGTCACAGAAAGAAGAATCATGTTTTTTAGAGCTTTTAGACTTCACTCGATTCCTCTACGGAAGTTTTAAAATGTTCACACTACATTTATAAATAATTTCAAGGGCAGCGCGTGCCTTGACAAGCGAGAGAGATAGACAGTAACGCCATCTCTTAGCAACAAGCGGAAATACCCTATTATTTTTGTTGAGAACAATAGAATCTTCCACGCGCTTCGAGTCTAGACTAGAACCTTCGTTATCTATATTATAAAAGGAGTGCGTCGGCGCGACGTGAGTCAGTTGAGTGTGAGTCGAGTAATCGAAGCGATACGGTCGGAGAAGGATTTTAGTTGTACTGCGAAGTAGTGATTGTGAAGGTATTGTGCATTTGTTTGTGTCATGCGCGTGCGATATCCATAATTGTTGTGTCGAGTTCCATAATTGTTACGATTTTGGCATAATGTCACAAAAACGTAAAGTTGATAGTGAGTGCAGAGTTTTTCAGTCTAAATGGGAAATTGCATATTTTTTCATAGAATGGAAAGGTAAACCACTGTGTTTGATTTGCAATCAAACAGTTGCTGTTTGTAAGGAGTTTAACTTGAAGAGACACTATGATACGAATCATAAATCAAAATTCGATTATTACACTGAAAAAATAAGAATGGACACATTGTCATCTTTAAAATCTAAACTTCAAGGTCAACAATCGATGTTTACTAAAGCTAATACTGAGAGCGAAGATGCCCTGAAATCAAGTTTTATTATTGCATTAGAAAATCGCGAAGAGATCAAAACCTTTCACTGATGGTGATTTTATTAAAGACTGTATGTTGAAAGTGGCCGATGTTTCATTTCCATTTCAAAAGTCAATAATTCAAAATATTTCGTTGTCAAGAAACACTGTTGCTTCAAGAATAAATGATTTATCTCAAAATTTGGTTCTTCAACTGAAGGAGAAAATTAAGGAATTTACAGACTTTTCACTGGCTGTTGAGGAGAGCACTGATACTATTGATACAGCTCAACTTGCTGTTTTTATAGGAAGTATTAACAGTAACTTTGAAATAACTGAAGAACTATTAAAGTGCGTTCCATTGACAGGTACTACAACAGCAAATGATATTTATTCTGCAATTGAGCGTTTGATAGCAGAATATGAACTCGACTGGAATATAATTAGCAGCACAACTACGGATGGCGCTCCTGCCATGGCTGGCAAACATTCGGGCGTTGTAACTAAATTAACACAGAAAACATCAGGGAATTTTGTGGGATTTCACTGTATAATTCATCAGGAATCATTGGCATCCAAACATTTAAAAATGGACCACGTCATGCAACCTATAATTAAAATAGTAAATTTTATAAGGAGCAGAGGACTAAATCACCGACAGTTCAGGCAGTTTTTACAAGATTTGGACGAAAAGTTTTCTGATATTCCTTACTTCACCGAAGTTCGTTGGCTCAGTCGAGGAGTAGTTTTAGAAAAATGTTTTGCATTACGTGACCCTATTCAAGCCTTCATGTTAGAAAAAGGCAACCCAATTGATTATGACAATGACTGGTGGGTTGATTGTGCCTTTTTGATAGATATGAATAAACACTTGACTGATCTGAATGTAAAGTTACAGGGTAAAAATTTGATTGTCACTCAAATGTATTCATGTATTCAAGCCTTTGAAACAAAGTTGAGACTGTGGGAAAATCAGGTAAAAAATCAAACTTTGGATCATTTCCCTCATTTAAAATCATTTGGCACAGTGAACCAAAAAAAAATGGATCAATATTCTCAACTTCTGCAAAATTTGATCACGGAATTCAACAATCGTTTTGACGACTTTCACAAAATGAATGAAATGGAATTCCCAATTTTCAACAATCCATTCAATTTTGAAGCTTCACAGGCACCAGTTTATTTGCAAATGGAGTTGATAGATCTTCAATCGGACAGTATTTTGAAAGAAAAATTTAAAGAGATTAACGCTCTTACATTTTATACACAATATTTCAAGAGTTTGGATAACTACCCGGAATTAAAAAAGCATGCAGCACGCATTCTCTGCATGTTTGGTATCACCTATTTATGTGAGCAGATGTTTTCCGTCATGAAAATAAATAAGAACAAACATCGCACAAGACTTTCGAATGAACATCTCCAATCAATTCTTAAAATAACTACAACGAATATGATACTTGACATCAATGAGCTTGTCAAAAACAAGAGAAGTCAGGTATCTGGATCCTCGAGCTCAAAATAATTACCCTCTTTTATAACTTTGATATAATTTTTAACAACCGTATATTATATACTACATAATTAAATAAATATAATTCAGTACATTTTTTTTATTTGAATCTGGCCCGCCTACACATTCTAAATTTAATATATGGCCCTCTGCAAAATTGAGTTTGACACCTCTGGTCTAGAATTTGTTTACGTACGTACGTACGTACAACAAAGTACAGTGGAAATCGAGATTAAAAAGATGTTTAATCACTTTAATTTTGAAGAATATATATATATATATATATATATATATATATATATATATATATATATATATATATATGCTGATAATGAATTAATGACGAAAGAAATATTAACTGATGATCAAATTGTGACATCAGTGACTTCTGGAAAGATTTTAAGCGATAATGACGACAAAGACGAGCTTGGAGAAGGAGATATTACGAGTATTTATGTTCCATCCATTTCAGAGATGACTAAGAAAATGACTGAAACTCGCAATTTTTGGAATCCCGTGAGGTTCCTAAACATATATGGAGTAGTTTTTGTGACCTTGACAATTATATAAACACCATTTCTTTTTCAAGTAAAATTTTACAAACGAAAATTACTGATTTTATTGTATAAACTACCTATTTTAATGTTTTAGTTTATACTCGTATATGTACATACATAATAGTTACTTTAGTGTGACTTGTTTTATTTTCCTTTGAACGTCTTCTTTTAATTTAATAATTATTATTATTCATTTTTCTAAGCATTAGCGCGTATTCTAAATAAAAAAGTAGTGAAAAATGATATTAGATTTTGTTTACTGTTTGTAACGAGCTTCGGATATAGCGAACCGTTTTTAGAGATTTTTTAGATTTCGTTATAAACGAACTTCACTGTAGTATTTAAGGAAAAATATGAGGGTACAGTTGGAAATATCTCTGAAGCCCTTCCTCAGTTCATATTTATATTAGTTATAATACCTAGAATAATGAATTTTTTAAGTGTGAGAAAGTCAAATTCAGTATTAATTTTAGAAATGCGTGTTTGTAATGGAAGTACTGGGTGACCGATTTGTTTTCCTTAAATAAATAATTTGGGCATGTGATAACAGAATAAAATACCACCAGCGTTAAAACAAATACAAACTTTGTTGAGCTAATTGTTTCATTTGTCACATAAGTATGTATGTACGTCTAGACGGTACGGCGCACAGTAGGGCAAAACAACCAAAAAATGGAAAAATCTCGTAAAGCACTTCAGTAATATCAGTTATTTATTTGTGGTGTCAATTCAATGTATTTTTTCCTGCTAAATCGAATAGAACTATTTTAAATCGATAAGACCACGTGGCTACATGCTCTGTCAATTTATTCAGTGTCATTACCCACAAAACAAGATTTTTCTGAATAATTTTAAAATTATTTAGGTAGGAACCACAGTTCGCTGCTGAGTACATTACCGTATTTTTACTTCCATGAATATGGAAGTATGGTGATAGTTTTTGTTTTCCTTGAGTTTTGAAGACTAGCTTCACTCTCGTCCAAAGAACCTCTTGTTCGCGATACTATGGGATTCGATTTCCCGGAAAGAACACCACCGAATATCACCGAATGCAGTTTCAGTTGATTATCCAGTAAACAGGAGACAAAAAGTGGTCATTTCAGGAAAAAAAAAACCCGTCAAGTGCAAGTTGAACTTGCTCAATTAGTGTTCCGTACGTTGATTGCTTTTCAAATAAAAAATTTTGTTATAGAAGTATAAAATGATAAGTGACTTCACAAAACACACCTCAAATGAGTTTTCAACAAAGTTTGTTTCCAATCATTATTGAAATCTGATGACCTTGAAATTTTTGTTTTTTTTATATACCAGATAAATTATTAAAGGTAATGCACTCGTGATAATTTTCGTTCAATCTACACCCCCGTGGAGAATATTCCAGAATTTTTTCAAAATTTTTTGATAAGTACTTTTCGAGATAAGGCGATTTTTGCGATTTTTTAAAAATAATACAAAGAAAAGTGCGCGCAAGTATTACATTATATATATATTTTTTACTCGTGTTTTCACAAGCTTTCATTTGACACCACACTCGATTACCTAGTAAAAAATTTTTTTTCACTTCCGATTTCACCCCCCAAAAAACTAACCCCTTAAGTCAAAATTTAACTTTCAAAACTACATGGCTCTGATGAGGCCATCAATTCCTATATTATTACCAAATTTCAACTTTCTATGACACATAGTTTCGGAGAAAATCGGGTGTGACAGACGGACAGACAGACAGACGGACAGACAGACGGACAGACAGATGGACAAACGGACATACACCGAAGTGATCTTATAAGTGTTCCGTACGGAACACTAAAAAACATATTTTTTTGGGGTGCTGAATCCGAATTTTAATTTTACAACCTGGTAAATGATGTGCGTTTTAAATATTTAAGTAAAATATAAAAAAACGGTCAAAAAAAGGTGTTCTTGTTCAGTTTTTCGCTTACAACTTGAAAACTGTGCACTTTTCGAGAAGAGTATTCCTATATAAAAATAAACTACATTAAACTTCCTACAACTTATGATTTTTTTTTGTCAGGTGAACGATTTAGTCGTCAGAGCGTATTGAAATTTAGTGAAATTTCGGACATAGCGCTAAGCCAAGAGCAGCTCCCTCATTTCTCGCTCGGAGCTCTATTCTCTGGCCCCAAATGTAGGCTAATAATTTTATTAAATATAAATAATTAAATTGTTTTAAATAACGATATTGTGAAAAAGCGCGTAGTTTTCAAGTTATAAGCGAAACATTGAAAAAGAACATTTTTTTCGCCATTTTTTGAATTTTACTCAAAACTCACAACGTTTACGAGGTCGCAAAGTTGAAATTCGGATTCAGTACCCCAAAAAGCATAAAGAACAGTTGAGAAAAATTTCTATATTTTTTTCCTGAAATGACCACTTTTTGTGGGAAATCGTACCTACCTACTATCTAAACAAAAAGTTCTTTGGAGGCCAGTGGAGCCAGTCTTTTAAACTCCAGTAAAACAAGAACTATCACCATACAGTAATGTACTCATGTTCGCTGCATGATTGCTTAATTTTGACGAGTTCCTTGAAGAACAAAAACCATTGAAAAACGTTATAATAATTTTTAAAAGTGTTTTAAATTTAGGGTTTTTTCCATTTATTTCCCACTGTGCGGCGGTGCCGGTGGTCTGAGTTATAATGAAAAGTATACGACATATGGTCATAGTTAAAGAAAGAAACAAAAGAAGTGTTAAATATTGTTTTCAGAAAAAGTTTTTTATGTTTTTACGTTACCAACAAATATGTATAGTAACGTAAGTAGGTAATGCCTTAATGCCTTCAAGCTGGTATTTAAGAAAATCGTGTACTTTACAACACTAACAACTTAGCTATACACATAATTTAAAAATTTCTTGTGTGAGTGTTAGAGATTCATCCGATTAAATGGCTAGACTTGATCATCAAACTTTAACAGTGACTTGATGTCAAGTAATTTCTTTCGAGCCATATACTCAAAAATGGCCTCTTCTTGGTACACAAAGTGGAGCTTTCTTGAACCTTGTCCCGATTTGTGGGAATTGTAGGCCTTAGGTGTATATGAGTTCAGGATGTCCTAATTAAAAGGATACAAAATACAAAAAACGGACAAAAAAAGGTGTTCCTGTTCAGTTTTTCGCTTACAACTTGAAAACTGTGCACTTTTCGAGAAGAGTATTCCTATATAAGAATAAACTACATTAAACTTCCTACAACTTATGGTTTTTTTTTGTCAGGTGAACGATTTAGCCGCCAGAGCGTATTGAAATTTAGTAAAATTTCGGACATAGCGCTAAGCCAAGAGCAGCTCCCTCATTTCTCGCTCGGAGCTCTATTCTCTGGCCACAAATGTAGGTTAATAATTTTATTAAATATAAATAATTAAATTGTTTTAAAGTTATAAGCGAAACATTGAAAAAGAACATTTTTTTTTTTTTTCGCCATTTTTTGAATTTTACTCAAAACTCACAATATTTACGAGGTCGCAAAGTTGAAATTCGGATTCAGTACCCCACAAAGCATAAAGAACAGTTGAGAAAAACTTCTATATTTTTTCCTGAAATGACCACTTTTTGTACCCTGGTTACTTTGCGGGAAATCGGCCTCTTCTTGGTACAATATTTAACACAAACTTGTTCTTGAACCTTGTCCCGATTTGTGGGAATTGTAGGCCTTAGGTGTATATGAGTACAGGATGTCCTAATTAAAAGGATACATCACAAAGAAATATTTTATTTTGTAAAAGGTGGAATATCTTCTGTCATAATTATTTTGAGTTTCTCCTTTTTAACCTTTAACTTAACTTAATTTTTTAATCGGAAAAATCTATAAATTTTGTTTTATTTAATTCAGTTAATAAAGTAATTAAAAAAAGTATTTGAGTAACTCTTTGTAATTCAGTTACTTTAATTCACTTATGATGATGAATGATAATTTTTATTTGTTTTTCAATAGCTAAGATTAGAGTAAATGAAAATTTATAATTTTTTCTAAGCAACTGAATTATCCTCGCAGTGATTAAATTTCTTTCACAGTAATTGAATTACGAAAGCAAAAATTTAACTATTTCCATGATATCTGAATTACTGTCACTGGTGTTTCATTTCAAAAGAAAATGAAGAGTAACACTATCTGTCAAAATATCTCCGGATGCTTAATTGAGTTATGAGGCAGGCATTAGTATTAGTTTTAAGCTCTTATCTCAATCGTTTATTGCCGTGAGGTTTTTTCACATAGGGATGGGAGTTTCTCCGATATATGTATAGTTATCAATAGAGACCGGATTATATGCAACATAAAAATCTTACAATATACATGCAAATATGCATGAAAAGGGACAAAATATGCAGTATTAAATAATAATAAAAGTAGTTTTTTATTTCAAAATCAGCATAAAATTAACAAGTTATCGACGATGTTTAAATTTAATTAACAATTATTTAACATTTTTTTAAATTATGTAACATTTGTATTCTTGTACACGTAAACAATAAGATATTGTTCCAAATGTTGGGTAGTAAGATTGTGTCTTCGATCACTTAAAATATTTTTATAAGTGGAAAAAGACCGTTCCACATCCACTGAGGTAACTGGGCAGTATTTGAATTTGGGTGCTATGTTAGCACTTATTGTTTCTGGCAATAGTTCACCCGTCCCATTAATAAAACTATCAATTTAACACAAAAGTTCAAAGCCTGGGTTACTGCACAAAATGTTTTCAAAGTTTTCTTTAACTCTACGCGGGCAATGTGGTGTTTATTTGACGGATTTTATTCATTAACTGAATTGATTCGGTCAACGCCAAACTTCGAGTTTCAAGCTTTTTAATACCTGCAGGTATGTGGGAAAAGTGAGTGCTAATCAAAGCTATGTTTTTTTAATATCAGAATCGTTAAATGCTTCCTTGGATTGACGAACTGCCATAGCCTCCGCACTATCGAAGTCATTTACTACACTTTGATGTTCATTGTAAAATAGTACAGCTTCAATCCATGTTCCCCGTCGAGTTACCACTGGTTCGGGAGGTAAAGGCACATTTGGCAGTTTTTCTTTATAGGCGTTATTGCGAGCAGGTGCCTTAAGGAACCCTTTCTTTGCTGATGAAATCAGTTTATTTACATTTCCAAACGTGGATCGTACTTCTTCGGCGAGTCGATGGACTCCGTGAGCAAAGCACGTCACATGAATTAAATTTGGATAAAATACTTGGAGGACTTTGGCTGCCTTGATCATATAGGGAGCAGCATCTGAGAGAAATATAAACACTCTTTCATCTGCAGAAGATTCAGGAAATATTTTTTTAATACCCTCATTCACAAATCTGGCGATCGTAGAATGATTTGTCTTGTCAAGTTCTTTGCAGGCCAACAAATAGAAGAAGAAGGCTCTAATCTTAATGCACCCACAATTAAATTCGCAATATAGCGACCACAACTGTCGGCAGTTTCATCAGCTGAAATTCAAATAATGTCATCCTTACGTATTTCTTCCAGAACCTGTTGGTATGTAATTTTTACGCAGTGTTGATTCGTCTGGTATTTTTTGATTGAAGCAATATTTTCGCAGAAAATCTTTGAATGTAGGATTTGTAAGTTTGTGGAGAGGAATATTACTTGCAAGCAATGCTTCACATAAATCCATGCTAAAGTGGTTTTTTTGTTTGCCTATAAAAGTGAAATCACTGCTACTTGCTGCTGTTATAAGTTGTTGTCGTGGGCCTTTTTTTGCAATCCTGCGATATGAAGACTTGTCTTGACATGCTGGTCAATTTGAAACTTTTTTTGTGCACGAAACATTTTTCTCGCAAACTCGACAATATAAAACATCCGTCGTATGTAAATGTTCCAGGATAATCAGCTACCCACGAAGAGACACTTTTTTTGCGGGTGGCATGGTACACGTTAAACTTTAACACAACACGTTAAAAATTGCAAAAAGACTACACTGCAAGCGCGTCAACAATAATGTTAAAACTGATATCTTGTTTTAAAATAAAAATTCGTCTTCGAGAAAATTGTTTATTTGATCCACGCGCAAACAAATATTCTTAGAAACTAACTACTTATCACTTAATATCCCGACCAAGAAACAAAGGAATAAAATACCGTCGTAATTTTGGGTATTCCCTTGGCACTATAACCTAATCGATGTTTAGACTATTGCAGGTAATTTCCCGGCGATAAGATCGGTTCCAGATGGCGACATTAACAATACCCTGAGTAATTCAATTGCCTAGTAATACCGAGAAATATTGTAAATATAGGGAAAATATCACTAGATTTTGGGTAAAATATGCAATAATCGGTGAGAATGGTCTAAATATGCAAATGCATATGAAAATATGCAAATGCATATAATCCGGTCTCTAGTTACCAATATATGAACTAAGAATAGTTATCGATATATCGATTGTTATGGATAGTTATCGATATATGGATATTTATCGACATATCAGCACTTAAGGATATATCGATAGTTATCAATATCGATAATTATCGATAGACATCACTTATTTCCACTCCATCAATTGTCAGTTTTAGAAGCTGTTAATTTATTTTTAAATAAAGAGGTTTTTTTTTTGGAAGTTTTCGTTTACTGTCGATCGGTAGGTTGCTATCGACTGATTATAGTTAAAATCCATTATCGCTCATCCCTAGTTTCACAAGTGGGCGAATGATATTTAATTGTAAAAAAGTAAACTTTGTTCAGATTAGTTGAGTTAAACCGATATGTAGCCCTACTCAGCGTTGTTCTTCTGTTATTGTGATGCAAAGATGTATTTTCGCAAAAGCTTGGCACTATTAATTTTAGCTTAGAATTATACGACCTTTGGCAGATGGAGAGTGATGCAACTCATTTGTATCTTCATGTATCTTTTCTCAAAATTAAAAAAAAAATCTTGCTTGTTAATGTGTCATTATTTGTTAGTAGTGATGATGTACTGATAATAGTTTTATATTGAAAGTTCGATTTTTCATAAAAAATTGTTTGTAGTAATTTATTACATTTGTATTTTAGCATTAAATCATTCACTGTTCTGTTCTTGAAGAGTAAAGGTCCCTGAGGATACTCCTTACAATCATATACGTAATACTGTCATTCCAATTTGACATGGTCTAGTCTCAAGAACTATTATTTTTTGTAAAGTGGTGAAAAATCACTGTAGGGTGTTTCGAAATTATCGCAGTTGGACTTGCGCAATTAGTGTTCCGTACGTTGATTGCTTCTGAAATAAAAACTTTTGTTACGGAGGTATAAAATGATCAATGACTTCACAAAACACACCCCAAATGAGTTTTCAATAAAAGAATTAAGAGCCCAGGTTATAAACATGTCGAGTCAGATACTGACTCAGCAGGCTAATCAGACCAATTAGAAAAAGGCAGAAAGATCCACGTGACATGTATATATCTTAAGATCCAATATGTATTTTCACATTTCTTAGTCAATAATGTATAATAATTATAGCATCATAGCTACCTAATGGCTAATAAATCAATCTAACTCAATCTAGTATCTAGTGGTAAAAGTTCAAAATAAATATTGGCTACCTAAATATTTGTTTAACTGAACTAAAATAACATTATTTTGTCTCGGTACCTAATGTTTAAAGCAGTAGCTATCAGTCCCGGTTCAGTTCACAACTGTCGACGAAATAAACCTTCACCATTACGATCAATTGGTTTTTTTTTGTACCAGATAAATTACACTGGTTTACAGCCAAAAAATACCAAGAACGCCACATGCCTAGATAAGTTAATTGGGACCTCCTGAACACGAAAAACGCTATAATTTTTTTTTTAAGTACCGTTTTTTAGATAACGGCACTTTTGTGTTTTTCGGTGTATGGTCCCACTCAAACCCTTATGGAGCCCAACCGAAAAGTCCGATCGAGATAAATGTCATACCGTTGGAAAGGCAACTAAATGCCTTTTCCGGCGGTATACTATAAATTTCTATGTGACAAGAAGTGGCTGAGTTATAACACCTCAAAGTTCAAAATTTGCCTATTTTTTACGTTTTTTTCAAAATTTTTTCATTTTTATTTGGTTTTTTTTCTACGTTATTGTAAAGATCTGGAATGTTTTATTTTTTTACCAAGTAGTTTATTTAATAACCAACATTTTAAACGTAATTTGAAAAAAAAAGGATGAAAAATAAAGTTTTTATTAAGGATTTTGTGGAACGACAATATTTTCATTTTCATTGCTCACACGCTATATTCGGCGTAAATTAAAAAAATTTAAATTAAAATGACGATGACTTGAATTTTTCCGTTTTTTTTCGGATGTATCTTCGCGAATGAGGAACCAACAATAGTCTGCCATCATTTGTTCATCCCACCAGCCCTTGTAACGTCTCTCGATTTCTTGCATTTCCTGGTGAAATCTTTCACCCTGCTCATCACTTTTCGGATCCCAAGTTCATGGGGAAAATATCCAAATGACTGAATAAAAAGTGTAGTTTAGGTGTCATATTTGAACCTAAAAGTTAAAAAGAATAAATTTCAAATAATTTTCAAATGATAACGGCCTTTTTGATATACATGCTTTCACTCAAAACGCTTACCAATGGCATTGAATTTTTGCAGTAATGTATCGATCTTCTCAGCGTAATCAGGACTTCTGTAGTTTCCCAAAAAGTTGTAAACGATGTCCTGGAATGCTTCCCATGCCTCCAAATGAGCTGGACCTAAACACTCATTAAATGCTTGGTCACCGTACAGAGCCCGAATTTGAGGTCCATCAAATATACCAGCTTCAATTTTGCTCGCTGTGGCTCTCGGAAATTTTTGTTTAAGGTAATTCATGGCAAGACTGTCTTTTGGCAACGTTTTCACAATATTTGTAAATAACCCAAGCTTAATATGTAGTGGAGGAAGTATTATCTTCTCCTGAGGAATGAGTGGGTCATTTTTAATATTGTACTCTCCGTTCGTACGCCCACTTCGTTCGGGCCAAACTTTTCGGATGTAGTGATTCTGACGGTCACGGCTGTCCCATAGACATAGAAAACAGGGAAACTTCGTATTGCCCCCTTGCAATCCAGATAGTATGGCAACTAATTTAAAATCAGAGCAAACTTTCCATTGATGTTGGTCATATTGTATGAGAGCGAGAAGTTCTTTCATTGCTTCATATGTTTCCTTTATGTATTTTCCATATCCGATTGGAATTGATGGTTTCGTATTCCCTTTATGAAGCAAGACTGCCTTCAAACTATCCTTGCCTCCATCCAGAAAAAGACGCCATTCCACTGGGTCATAACTTTGTTGGAGAGCATTGAAAAGACCACGTATGTTGGCACAAAAACAAAAGTTTCCCGTTTTTTGCGAAAAAAACTGCAAGTTGTTTACTACGATCACGGTAATATGTAACACGTGTCTCAGGAGCACAATATCCCCACTGTTGCAATCGCGATGCAAGTAATTCAGATTTCGATTTCGGCAAATACAAATCTCGTCACAAATCATTAAGCTCGGCCTGAGTAAGTAAATGGGGTTTCTTATTTGATTGCATTTCTGATTCACTGCACTCATCTGATGAATCACTTATTGTTGTTCTTTTTCGTATTTTTGTGGGCTCTGCTACAATCAGCTGCGGTTTGGGGCACGATACTGAGTGCGGCACTGGCAGCGTCACCGAGCTAACAACTGGATAAACTGGTTCAATTCTACGTCCGACAGCCTTTTCCGTTAAACAGAAATAACAATCTGTTGTATGACTGATCGGGTTTCTCCATTGCATTGGCTTTCCAAATGTGAAGAAACACTCTTGACCCTTACCAATTTTATTTAATATTGTTCGGCAGTTGTTACATGCATTATTCGATGTCCACGGTTTGTCCAGAGACGCAGGTCGAAAGCCGAAATACTTCTTATACGCTTCAGATAAATTTTTCGTATTCATTTTTCGCATCAAATGCTGTGATTTCTTTTTCACAAGAACTCCACAAACATAACAAAATTCGTTGGGATCGATTGAACACATTTTATTTTTTGCACGTACAAAGCCAAACTGTTTACTGTGATCAGATTCAAATTCTGATGGACGCCGAATATAGCGTGTGTCAGGGCTACCAACGTATACAGTGATTCAAATTCTGATGGACGCCGAATATAGCGTGTGTCAGGGCTACCAACGTATACAGTGATTCAAATTCTGATGGACGCCGAATATAGCGTGTGAGCAATGAAAATAAAAATATTGTCGTTCCACAAAATCCTTAATAAAAACTTTATTTTTTTTTCATCCTTTTTTTTTCAAATTACGTTTAAAATGTTGGTTATTAAATAAACTACTTGGTAAAAAAATAAAACATTCCAGATCTTTACAATAACGTAGAAAAAAAAACCAAATAAAAATGAAAAATTTTGAAAAAAAAAAACGTAAAAAAAATAGGCAAATTTTGAACTTTGAGGTGTTATAACTCAGCCACTTCTTGTCACATAGAAATTTATAGTATACCGCCGGAAAAGGCATTTAGTTGCCTTTCCAACGGTATGACATTTATCTCGATCGGACTTTTCGGTTGGGCTCCATAAGGGTTTGAGTGGGACCATACACCGAAAAACACAAAAGTACCGTTATCTAAAAAAACGGTACTTAAAAAAAAAATTATAGCGTTTTTCGTGTTCAGGAGGTCCCAATTAACTTATCTAGGCATGTGGCGTTCTTGGTATTTTTCCAAATTAAAAATTTGTAAACCTGTGTTATCAAACGTAATGTACTCGTGATAATTTTTGCTTGACTTACATTTTATGGAGATTATTCCAGAATTTTTTTCAAAGTTTTTTGATCAGGACTTTTCGAGATAGGGTGGGCACATAGGGGTTTTTGGCCATTTTTTAAAATAATACAAAGAAAAGTGTGCTCAAGTATTACATCACCTATATGTGTGTGTTTCTATCTCTTAGTTAAGTTGTGGTTAATTTATATTTGAAAGTAGAATGACGTTGACATTTTGTTTGATCGTTTTAAAGTTAAAAAATTAGTGAAAATCAGTGTGATTATTATCAAAGAGATATGTCAGAGATATTGTAAGAGTTTTCATTCTGACTGCCTATTTGTAATAGATTGGAAAAAATTAAACTCAGATCTTCAATGTCAGTTTTTTTATTGATCGAGTTCGGTTCCAGGTGGATTTCCACCATCTCCCTAAAGATTCTCCTGCCGAGATTTCTCTCTTTACATAGGATTTTGGTTTCAGTAAAATTAAATTCATGTAAAAATTGGCTACTACGTTCCACTAGATAACCTGGTAATTTTTTTCCCTACCGATTTCACCAAATTTCAATTTTCTATGTCACATAGTTTTGGAGAAAATCGGATGTGATAGGCAGACAGACAGACAGGTGGACGGACAGACACCGAAGTGATACAATAAGTGTTCCATACAGAACCCTAAAAAGAGGAATATGTAGACTTCAATAACGTCATTACGTCATTACTTTTAGCGCTTGCTGTAATATTATGCTTTTCTTAAATCGCATAATTATTATAATAGTCCGGCAAATTATTTCGTTTTGCGGTTTCATATAAGTGATTGAAAACCTTGTAAAGAGGAATTTGCAAGGTCCATTTAATGCTTATTAGGAGGACAAGAAATATGTTGAAAATAAGACAAACTTTTTAACCGTGTATCTCTGCCACACATAACAATTCTTACAACATGCCTAAGAATGGGAAGCTATACAATGTAAATAACAGCCACAGTTTTATGGGTTCAACAAACTTCTCAGCAATAAATCTTAATGTTTATTGTAAAAAAAATCGTAGTATGGTTGTAAAATCAAACACTTCGTGTATGGGCTGTAACTTTTTTCCATTCTAGATCTTCACGTTATAAGACGTTTATCAGCTTTACTTCACAATAATTAGCTTTGTGCTAAACGCTAAATAGTCTAAATTCTTCTAGTTTGTTATGTGTTTTTATTACACTGATTTAATTTTAACCGGAATTCCAGCTCATGGGAACAGTCTTCTGATTCTAAGATCTTGCTATGGATTACTTGTTACTTGCATCTGTGAGCCACGTAACTCTCAAGTAAACGATTAGACGTGATATGCCATCCATGAAATTGCTTCCGGCCACTCAGTTTCAATGAGTGAAGTAAGAACAAGTAGAAAACCTTGTCTTATGAAAAAGTTACTTTAGTCCGCTTCCGTGCAACACTGCCAAGAAAACTGTCCATGCTGCCGTCTAGTAAAACTTGCCTTGGATGCGTACCGGTGTTGCCACTTATACTTATTTATTTTAATAGTAACATGTAGTTAAATACAATTTATTACAGCACAAATTTAGATAATATTCAGCTGTTACTTATAAATATTATGTTTTTAGTGTTCCGTACGGAACACTTATAAGATCACTTCGGTGTCTGTCTGTCTGTCTGTCTGTCTGTCTGTCTGTCTGTCTGTCTGTCTGTCTGTCTGTCCTGTCTGTCTGTCTGTCTGTCTGTCTGTCTGTCTGTCTGTCTGTCTGTCTGTCTGTCTGTCTGTCTGTCTGTCTGTCTGTCTGTCTGTCTGTCTGTCTGTCTGTCACACCCGATTTTCTCGGAAACTGTTTGACATAGAAAGGTGAAATTTGGTAATAATATAGGAATTGATGGCCTCATCAGAGCCATGTAGTTTTGAGAATTAAATTTTGACTTAAGGGGTTAGTTTTGGGGGGTGAAGTCGGAAGTGAAAAAAAAAATTTTTTACTAGGCCATCGAGTGTGGTGTCAAATGAAAGCGTGTGAAAACACGAGTAAAAAATATATATATAATATTATACTTGCGCGCACTTTTCTTTGTATTATTTTTAAAAATTCGCGAAAAATCGCTGTCCCGGGCCTTATCTCGAAAAGAACTTATCAAAAAATTTCGAAAAAATTCTGGAATATTCTCCACGGGGTGTAGATTGAACGAAAATTATCACGAGCACATTACCTTTAATAATTTATATGGTATATAAAAAAAACAAAAATTTCAAGGTCATCAGATTTCAGTAAAGATTGGACACAAATTTTTGTTGAAAACTCATTTGGGGTGTGTTTTGTGAAGTCACTGATCATTTTATACCACCGTAACATAAATTTTGACTTAAGAGGTTCGTTTTGAGGGGTGAAATCGGAAGTGAAAAAAAATTTTTTTTTTACTAGGTCATCGAGTGTGGTGTCAAATGAAAGCTTGTGAAAACACGAGTAAAATATATATATATATATATATATATATATATATATATATATATATATATATATATATATATATATATATATATATATATATATATATATATATATATATATATATATATATATATATAATAATGTAATACTTGCGCACACTTTTCTTCGTATTACTTTTAAAAAAATCGCTGTCCCCCTACCTTATCTCGAAAAATACTGATCAAAAAATTTTGAAAAAATTCTGGAATATTCTCCACGGGGTATAGATTGAACGAAAATTATCACGAGTGCATTACCTTTAATAATTTATTTGGTGTATAAAAAAAAAACAAAATTTCAAGGTCACCAGTTTTCAGTAAAGATTGGAAACAAACTTTGTTGAAAATTCATTTGGGGTGTGTTTTGTGAAGTCACTGATCACTTTATACCACCCTAACAAAAATTTTTATTTTAAAAACAATCAACGTACGGAACACTAATTGTGCAAGTTCAACTTGCACTTGACCGGTTTTTTTTACTTTCTTTTCAATTAGATAAAATGATACTGAAAAGCTAGCAAACCCAGGATTTTTTAACTTTTGGAATTCTACAACATTATACAGTTCACCGATTCGATAACGGTTGATACAGTGAGCCAATTTTCAAGTCAGACTAGATATGTGATCGCATTTTAATGTAAATACGCGTAAGCTTAGTTCCAGCTACACGGACTTAAAGATTACAATATTGCCCCTCACCATTATTTAAACTATATTGCGTCATGTAGTTTGCAGAGACATGTAAGGGGTAGTCGAACTCTTACGAAAAAGCGTTTTATAGGATAAGAGTGCCATTGCAGAATACGATGTAGTAGTAGCTTGGACAAATGAACTGATATAGACTATAAACCCAAATGGCTGCTATCCAACATGAAATATAACTCTTTAGCAGTTATAAGAATTTCAAATGCGCCTATTTTATTAACACAACTTCTGGTCAATTCTACATACTGTTAAAATACGGTGTCCCACCTCGTTTCCGTGCTGCCTCTGTTGTAAAGTGTTTACCTCTCACTTTTGACTGTCTAAAAGGTACACGCAGTGTTATGTAGTCTGATAACAATAATTCTTCGTTTCGCACATTTCTGTTTGCACATAGTGTTTGATACAGAATAAAAGGTAGAGTATATATGGTATTATATAATATATACCGGGTGGTGGAATGCTTCAATATAGAAAAAATGTTGAATGATAAGTAGCAGAATCATTCAATAATTATAAAAGAGTCAGAGAAGTTCATCTAGCCTTCATAGACATAAGAAAGGCCTATGACTCAGTACCAAGACAAAGATTATGGAACGCAATGAAAGAAATAGGCATTGACAAAGAACTAATATACGCAGTAAAAGCTCTCTACGAAAACAACACAGTGAACATAAAAATAGGACATAAAATAGGCAAGAGACTCCAAACATCAAAAGGCCTATTACAAGGATGCTCTACATCCCCAACACTATTCAAAATATACCTCGAACAAACATTAAAAAAATGGAAGCAAAAATGTAGTGGAATGGGAGTCTCAATACGAGAAGATTACTTATATACTCTAAGTTTCGCAGACGACCAAGTAATCATAGCGCAAGATGAGAAAAGACCTCAGTTATATGGTAAGAAAACTGAAAGAAGAATACACTAAAGCAGGATTAGCAATAAACTTTGATAAAACGGAATATCTAACAACAAAGGAGGGAAACGTGGAGAATCTAGAAGTCGATAACGCAACAATAATCAAAGGAACCGATAGATTTAAATGTCTAGGAACCATCATTTGAAAAAACGCAACATCAGAAGAAGAGATTAAAGCTAGATTAGGACAAACGCGAACATGCATAAGACAATTAAATTCGATCCTGTGGGACAAGCACATTACAAAGAGAGACAAAACACGCATTTACAAATCGATAATACAAAGCATAATGACATACGGGTCAGAAACATGGACGATCAACAAAAGAAATAAATCTAAAGTTAACGCGGTAGAGATGGAGTATTGGAGAAGATGTTGTAGAGTGACACGTATGGAGAGAATAACAAATGAAGAAATAAGAAGCAGAATGAACATCAAAGAGAACACAATAAACACCATTGAAGAAAAACGATTAAAATGGTATGGACACATAAGACGGAGCGAAGATAATAGGTGGATAAAGAAAATAACGGAGTGGAGCCCTATAGGGAGAAGAAAAAGAGGAAGACCCAGACGATCGTGGAGAGACGATGTGGACGAGGCTATGGAGGACAGGGGTCTAACAGATGGAGACTGGGAAGATAGAAACGGATGGAATCAAAGGCTGAGAGTAGGAAGACAGCGTCAGCTGTAGAAAATCCTTGTTATATATATATATATATATATATATATATATATATATATATATATATATATATATATATATATGTATATATATATGTATATATATATATATATATGTATATATATATATATATATATATATATATATATATATATATATATATATATATATGTATATATATATATATATATATATATATATATATATATATATATATATATATATAAGAGTCAGTACCAATAGCACGCGTTAGTGAAAAAAATTAAACGAACAGATAAAGATTTTCACAGAAAGAATGGAAAGGATGTTTTATGAGCTTCAAAAATAAATATGGCGTTTAATCCAGAGGTGTCAAACTCAATTTTGCAGAGGGCCATATATTAAATTTAGAATCTGTAGGCGGGCCAGATTCAAATAAAAAAATTGTACTGAATTATTATAACATTTTATTTATTTAATTATATACAGTCCCTGGCCAAATTATTAGACGCACTGTATTTTTTTTAGTAATTTTATGTTTCTTAAGAGTTTTTATGCAATAATGGTATATTTAAACTACAATATTATTGATTTTTATTTAAAAGAATTGTTGTAGACTACATATTTGTATTTATTTTAACATATGGCAACACTGTGTTGACAAAGTGATACATGAACGTAAACAAGTACAAACCTGTATCAGTCGCGATCGGAATCGAGTCAGGTACGGACGTGTTTCTGTGGCTTTATGGACTGTGATTGTTTGTTTAACAGTTTTATACTACTCAGTTATTAGTTTATTTTGTATGCAGTGTTTTAAAAAAGTAATTGGACTATTTTCATTATGGGTAGAAAAGGCGATCTTTCACCACGTAAAAAAGCTGAAGTGAAGGCCCTTGTGATTGCGAAAACATTTACAAACCGAGAAATATCACGAAGATTGGAGGTTTCTAAAGCTAGTGTACAACGCATAAAAAAGAAAATTGAGTCAGGGAAGGAATTAAGCCCGAAAAGAAAGAAAAGATGCGGTAGAAAACCAATTTTCACTCCACGGTCAGAGAGATGTTTGAAGAAAATTTGTGTAGAAAACAGATTTGCTACCACAAAGGTAATAAAATCACAACTCCAGGATGCTAGCGTAAATGCTTCTGAGCGCACTGTTCGAAGAAAATTGAAAGAATTAGATTTTAAGGCCTGTCGCCCCGCCAGGAAGCCCAAGTTAACAGCTGCAATGAAAGCAAAGCGCCTGAAGTGGGCCAAACAATGGCAAGACAAAGATGTGGACTTCTGGAGATCGGTAAGATACAGCAATTTAATCAATAATTGATACATTATTTTCATTTTCAGTTAAATAAAGCAAATAAACATGGAAGTTTATATATTTTTCCTATTTTTGACAGGTCTGCTTCAGTGACGAAAGCACATTCGAAATTTTGCAGAATAAAGCTCAGTATGTGCGTCGTCGTCATGGAGAAAAGTTTCATCCTGATTGTGTCGTCCCGACGGTTAAACATCCCACCAAAGTGATGATTTGGTCAGTCATCAGCGGCAAGGGCACTGGACGTCTGTACGTCGTCAAAGGAATAATGAGGCAAGATCAGTACAAAAAAGTATTACAAAATCGGTTGATTCCGCAGCTCAGAGAATGGTTTCCAAATGGGGAACCATTCACTTTCATGCAAGATGGAGCTCCCTGCCACACTGCTCGGTCTGTTAAAGCTTTTTTGGCAGAAAAAAATATCCCTCTGTTGGATTGGCCGGGTAATAGCCCCATTGAAAATGTGTGGGAGCTGATGAAAAGAGAAGTGGCTAAACATGTGATTACCAACAAAACCCAGCTCCTAGAAAAGATTATTCATGTGTGGAATCATCATCCTCAAATGCAGGAGACAGTACAATCTTGCATTGATAGCATGCCGCGCAGAATTAAAGCTTTGATAGCGGCTAAAGGTGGCTCAACTAAATATTGACTTTTACTAACATTAATTTCACTTTTCTTTAAAACTTAATAAACTTATGCTTTTCTAAATTAATGCTGTTTTATTTATGTCAAATAAATAGGTAATTGATTGGATAATATAAAAATAAAAAACAAATCAATTTAAAATAATAAAACGGTACAATATCACTCGGTAATTAATATTTTACATGAAATCTTGCAGTGCGTCTAATAATTTGGCCAGGGACTGTAGTATATAATATACGGTTGTTAAAAATTATGATTCTTCATTGCGATCGCGGGCCTTATTGATACGTCCCGGGGGCCGGATGCGGCCCGCGGGCCGTATCTTTGACATCCCTGTTTAATCAGAAGTCCAACAAAAGAATCTAATGAACTAACAAGCACTAATTATTTACAAAAAGAAACATGGGCGAAATATTTGACAGAACTTTTCGAGAAAGAAGGTAAAGAGACAGAAATAAAAAAGAAGAAAAAATACAAAGGGCAAAGTTAAAATATAAAATGTTCAGGTTCATTACACTGTTTCTGTCTCGTACAGGACTAACGTTAGGAATAACACTTTATAAATAAAGAGAGCCAGAATTTTATATTGAACCATTAAAAAAATGAATTAATGTAATGTAACAATCTACTTAACATAAGCAAAATTATTATTATTATTTTATGTTTAACCTAGCGCGAATATCGCAGTTGTCTACTTGTATTTAGGTCACCTTATATATACTTAAATACAACTTCTCGTCGGTAAATTATTCAGAGTACACATTGACCAGAGTGGCCAATGTAGTGAGCATTCTTTAGCTTTTTAAGGCCTTTGTTCATCACTTATTTCTTTTGTAAAGACCTTAATTGATATAAAGAAATATGCATTACACTAGTAAGTGCATTCTATAGTGTCTTGACTTCTTCCATCAACACTTATGGGGTCAGTAACAATCAACCCAGTCCCACTTTATGAAATATTCCGTTATTTTTAAGACAAGCATTTGTAAAAAATAATAAATATGGTATTTTGTTAAAGGTTTTAAAATAAATGACGAATTTTTATGACAAAATGTAATTTTCCTTAATGCTTAAATGCAAATTCTTATTTAAGTATGTATGTACATTAATAGAATAAATTAAAGAGTTAGTTTCTAAATTCTTTAGTTTATGTTAATACTAACAAAATAAGAATAATGACGAACAAAGGAAAAATGAAAAAGTCCGGTCAAACTCCTTTATTTAGTCATAAACTAACATCTACCTGAGAAATTGTGGTTCTTGAGATTAGACAGTGTCAAACTAGAGTAACTTTGTGACGTTTCGCCTACGAGTGCATGACGCATCTTCAAGGATTTTTATTCTCTCTCTTGAAAGAATTGCAAGTATTCTTCTTGAATAAATTGCCTGTCTATGTTTCACTAAACCATAACGCAGCTATCTTCGTGCTTAATAGTTAGTACTCCCGCTAGATTCAAATTTGGACTCTCAATTCATCCGTCCGAAGTACCTTATGCCATCAATCTATAGTCCAGTTTCTATGTGTTTTAGCCCATTGCAATTTGTTTGGCTTATGCTTGATTAGTAGTTTCGGTTTTTTGGCAGCTACACATCTTCTTAGGCTTGAAGACAGTAATAACTTCTTGACAGTATAATTAACGTGTAACCATTAAGTTTGAAATTTGGCAGATTTTTTCCATTTTAAACGTCTTTTAATTGCTCATAACTTGGGTTTACTTGGTCGCCCGTGGTCGCGCTGCTCTAAATTTGTACGTAATTGCCAGTCCTACATATATATACGCAATTGAAATCTCAAAAAAGTAATATTTTCAACGTACAATTATGTTTTTATCCTGTAAAATATACAAAACACTGATGTTACCAATAAAATCGACTTTAGCACCCTCTAAACCTTTTGGGCCAAAATTTCAGAGATCTCTATTTAATAATATAAAACCTTTTTTTTGTGATCAGTCTAATATACATATAACCTTATGTATGGAATAATGATGCCACAGTGACAATCAGTGACAGAGAGGCGCCTAGGCCTCGCAAGATTTGGCACTACAAATCTGCTAAATGGGAAGATCTTATGGAATACTTTCGAACTTTCCCTTGGATGGACGTTTGTTTTCGATCCGATAACCCATCTAACTACGCCAGGGAGGTCTCCGATGTTATTTTGGCAGGTATGGAAGCTTACGTCCCTTTTTCGAAGAAATGCTCCTCCAACGGCAAGCCTTGGTTCGACCGAAAATGCAAAGAAGCTGTTGCTTCTAAACATATTGTCTACCGACAATGGCGTGAAAATCCTAACACCTTAAATCGAAACATCTTTGTTCATGCCCGGAACAGATGCAAGGGAATTATCGACGAAACCAAGGAGGCACACAATCAACGAATTAGAAACAAACTTCTCGCTTGTACCAACAATTCCAGGTCCTTTTGGGCAGTCGCTAAGGCAGTTAGTCAAAATTTTACCAAATCCACCATACCACCACTCGCACGGCCAGATAATTCCATTGCAACCACACCTGTTGAGAGAGCGAACTTGTTGGCTGAACTCTTTGCTTCATATTCTACTGTCGATTTCCAAGGAAAAACACCACCTACTATTCCCATATTGCAGTCAAGGATGCTCGATGTTGTCTTCAGACAGCGCACCATAAAGCGTATTTTAATGAAGCTAGACACCAAGAAGGCTTCTGGCGCTGACGGAATACCTGCCATAGTTCTCAAAAACTGTGCAAGGGAACTAACACCAGTTTTCTGTAGACTTTTTAACCTATCCTACAGAAAGGGAATATTTCCGTCCTGCTGGAAATGTGCCACGGTTCAGCCGATACCTAAAAAAGGTAAGAAGACCTTGCCAAATAACTACCGACCAGTTGCACTGCTTTCAATAATATCGAAAGTTATGGAAAAGGTTATCAATGAGCATCTTCTAAAATATCTTGAACGATTCAATATTATTAGCGATCACCAATATGGTTTTCGTAAACATAGATCAACAGGAGATCTTCTGACTTATGTAACACATGTTTGGAACAACGCAATTGAACACTTTGGAGAATCTCGAGCGGTTGCTCTTGACATATCCAAGGCATTCGACCGTGTTTGGCACGATGGACTGTTGGCTAAGTTACGCTCTTATGGTATGTCTGAAAGGTTCTGTTTGTGGCTCTCATGTTTCCTCAGAGAGCGTTCTTTACGAGTGGCGGTCGACGGATTTCTTTCTAACACCCTCACTATCAACGCCGGTGTGCCCCAGGGCTCCATACTGTCTCCTACTCTCTTTCTCATTTACATTAACGATCTGCTGGAAAAGACCGGGAATCCAATCTATAGCTTTGCAGATGACAGTACGCTTGTCTCTTCATTCACCTTGAACGCTCGGACATCGGCTGCTCAGGCGAATATCCGCAGACAGCAGGAGGTCGTTCAACTTAACAAAGACCTGGAAGAAATTCTATCTTGGGGTGACAGTAACCAAGTGGAATTTAACGCTACAAAAAACCCAAGCGGCAGTTTTTTCTAAAAAAGTTAACGTTGCTGAACCCGACATAGTTATGTCGGGGCACTCCATTCCCCTAGCATCGTCGCTCAATTTGTTGGGCGTTAGTTTGGGAGCAAATATGTCTTGGCATGAACATGTTGCAGGCATAGCAAGGAGAGCTTCTCAAAAGTTGGGAATATTATTTAGAATCAGAAAGCTTTACACCCCACAGCAACTGTTAATTCTTTACAAAGCCCAAATTCGACCAACTATGGAATACTGCTCCCACGTTTGGGGCTCCGCTCCGAAACATACACTGCATTTGTTGGATTCTGTTCAGAGAAGAGCGGTCCGTCTGATTGGGGACCCGGAATTGACCGGCGGCCTTGATTCGCTGGAACATCGAAGAACGGTTGGCGACTGTCTGTTCTACAAGTATTTTCATGGAAAGTGTTCGAAGGATGTAGCCCGCTTAATTCCTCCCAAAGCGGTGCATGTTAGAGAAATACACGTCGCGCTGGTGCTTCGCATCCGTACGAGGTTCAGCTTGTTACTCCGCGTACAACGCTTTTCAAGCAATCTTTTATATGGAGAACGTCATCCCTTTGGAATAATTTGCCCAGCGCTGTGTTTCCCACCGAGTACAATTTACAGCGATTCAAGAACAACGTGAATCGCTTTTTCCGCACTCTTGCCGCTCCTGGAGCGCTTTAGGGACTTCCCTGCAGTACGTGTGCTGGACCCATAAAAAAAAAAAAGCATATTGCTACTTCAGCTACTTCATATTGAACTCTTTGTTGTAAATTTTTTACAGTTTCAGGTCAACTTCGGTAAACTTTGGTTTTCAAATGACCTCACAAAAAATCGAGTGGCTTAAGGTCGGGACTCCTTGCATTCCATTCTACAGCACCTCTTCTGCATTTCCATCGATTAGGAAAAATCGCATTCAAATATCTACGAACACTGATTTCATAGTGGGGAGGTGCTCCGTTCTGTTGATACCACAGATTCCTCTTAGGGGTATCCAAATTATTTTCATCCGTAAAAAGACCTACACAAGTTGGAATAACTTGCTCTTAGAGTAACTGTAAATACCGCTGTCCTGTAAGATTTCCATCGATAAAAAAGGGATCAATAGTAAGACGTCCACAAATCCCTGCCCACAGGTTTATCTTTTGTGGTATTTGAGAATGACGGTCGATTATCCAGTGGGGATTCTCAGTAGACCAGTAACGGCAGTTATGCCTGTTAACTCTTCCGTTAAGACAAAATGTGGCCTCGTCAGAAAAACAATACTATGAATTAGGTTAGAATCATTATTGATTCGTTCCATCATGACCTTGAAAAATTCAACGCGTCTATCATAGTCATCTTCAGATAATTCTTGCAATAGAATGGGTTTATATGGATGCAATTTTTCTTCATTCAGTATACGACTTAAGGTAACTTTACTTATGTTGTGATCTAGGCAAAGCTGATAAGTGGCTGTATGGGGATTTTCTGTAATTTCCAATAAAACATCTAACTTTTTGTCATGGCTTGTTTTAACTTTTGGAGGTCCAGATTTAGAACGATCCTTAACATGACATGATTGTCTAAATCGTTTTAATGTTTGGCTAACTACTGATTGGGTAATAGGTTCTGGATTCGGATATTCTGCGTTAAAAAGATCACACACCTCCTGTTGTGTTCTTCTACAGTCTCCGTAACCAACCATCATTAACAAAGTGATTCTTTCAGTTTCTGTTAAATGTACCATTATGATATTACGCACAAATTGCAGTTTCACAAAATGCAGCAATTAACGTTTTCGACAATAAATTATTGTTTGACGCGTTAAATCGTTACCTGGCAGTAAATGTTTGACACAAGCAAGCTTAAAAAAAAAAAAATTAATTTGATCCCTTAATTTCAAATATCAATAATTCCAAAACAGTTCAATTTAGTCATATGATATGTTAGACAAATAATATCTAGAATTTTTAGTAGGACTCAAAAATAAAATAATATATAGGGCTTTCCACTTAAAAAAAACCGGTCAAGTGCAAGTTGAACTTGCACAATTAGTGTTCCGTACGTAGATTGTTTTTAAAATAAAAATTTTTGTTAGGGTGGTATAAAATGATCAGTGACTTCACAAAACACACCCCAAATGAATTTTCAACAAAGTTTATTTCCAATCTTTACTGAAAACTGGTGACCTTGAAACTTTGTTTTTTTTTTTTTAAATACCAAATAAATTATTAAAGGTAATGCACTCGTGATAATTTTCGTTCAATCTATAACCCGTGGAGGATATTCCAGAATTTTTTCAAAATTTTTTGATCAGTACTTTTCGAGATAAGGTAGGAGACAGCGATTTTTTAAAAGTAATACCAAGAAAAGTGTGCGCAAGTATTATATTATATATATATATATATATATATATATATATATATATATATATATATATATATATATATATATATATATATATATATATATTATTTTACTCGTGTTTTCACAAGCTTTCATTTGACACCACACTCGATGACCTAGTAAAAAAAAATTTTTTTCACTTCCGATTTCACCCCTCAAAACGAACCCCTTAAGTCAAAATTTATGTTACGGTGGTATAAAATGATCAGTGACTTCACAAAAACACACCCTAAATGAGTTTTCAACAAAGTTTGTTTCCAATCTTTACTGAAATCTGATGACCTTGAAATTTTTGTTTTTTTTATGTACCATATAAATTATTAATTTTTGATAATTTTCGTTCAATCTACACCCCGTGGAGAATATTCCAGAATTTTTTTCGAAATTTTTTGATAAGTACTTTTCGAGATAAGGCCCGGGACAGCGATTTTTCGCGAATTTTTAAAAATAATACAAAGAAAAGTGCGCGCAAGTATAATATTATATATATATTTTTTACTCGTGTTTTCACAAGCTTTCATTTGACACCACACTCGATGACCTAGTAAAAAAAATTTTTTTTCGCTTCCGACTTCACCCCCTTGAGTCAAAATTTAATTCTCAAAACTACATGACTCTGATGAGGCCATCAATTCCTATATTATTACCAAATTTCACCTTTCTATGTCAAATAGTTTCGGAGAAAATCGGGTGTGACAGACAGACAGACAGACCGACAGACAGACAGACAGACAGACAGACACCGAAGTGATTTTATAAGTGTTCCGTACGGAACACTAAAAATTTAAGATGGCGTAATTTCTTCGAAATTTCAAAACATTTTATTGTCAACGTCAGCATGTGTGCATATTTCTTTTCCATGCCTGACAAATTGTTACCATCTCTTTGACTATTACTGTGGAGGGAAAATCAGAGAGTAGAAAAGGTACATGTGGTTTTAAACTAGATTCTTAATACTCAGTAGTAAAAGAAATAGGAAGGGTTAACTAGAAACAAGCAATTGGGAAAAATACAAAGTAACCAATTTATGGACTCTCACATAGACGATTTTTTTACTTACTTATACGTGAATATGACGTTTTTTTCGCAGGGTAATTTCAAGTAATCTGTTTTGAATACATTTTGCACATCTCACAATCAGTAACTATAAAAATGTTATTCCTAAATGCCAAAATTATTAAATGGCCAAAAAATAAGTGCCCTTAATTCGGATACTGGTTTTAAGAAGGAGCGCGGATCTTCAAAAAATTCTTTCGGGCATTCCTTAAACTTAAAATGCCGCCGGTTGCTACCCAAACCCGTCCAATGAATTTTTAATAACTCCTTATTGGTTATTACTTTGGTTATTATTTTGTACAAGTTTTTGTAATATCGTGTATCTCTTCTTTTTGTCATTTTTCTCAAGATCTGCTGCATTCTTTTTAATCCCGTTACAGTGCATTGTGCAAATATCAACATTTTTTGTGAAAGGTTATAAATTGGTTAGACACATATATTTCAAGATATACGAAAACGTAATATTCTTATACGACCTAATACCTTAATATATATATATATATATATATATATATATATATATATATATATATATATATATATATATATATATATATATATATATATATAACAAAAATTGAAGGGCTATTCTTTCACGAATACGATACTGCTCTCAGAGACTGAAGTAAAAATCTTAGTATCATAGAATGTAACTTTCTGTACAACCTGTACAGAAACCTGTACCTGCCAGTAAATTTTTTCCCGTCTGCCACACTGATTGTTAATCCAAATGAAATTTTAAATGTAAAAAAAAAACTAAATAAAAAAAAGATAAAATCTACAAAACAATAACTTCTCTTACTCCTAACAAGGTACTACCTACCTGGCTGTCACTTCTAACAAAATATGCAAGAAATACACAAAATATAATACGTACACACTAAAGATTAAGCTACATAATTGTTTGTTCGCGTAAATCTAAATTCTGAATGAGAGTAACTAATATATTTTGTGTTAGGGGCTCTTCTAATATTTTTGTAAATTCTAAGTGACTTTCTATTCAGGGGCGCCAAATGGCCTTGTTGCCGACGCGCTCAGACAAACAAAACATCATCATCATCATCATCTAATTGACTTTCGATATCAAGTTTTATTTGCATATGTGCATACTTGCTCCTCAATCGGAAGCTGAGTAATAGCCATAAATCGGCAGGAGAATGGTCAGCAAATTCCTGAAAGATGGGCTTTGTCCGTTTCCAGTTGTTTTACATTAAACCACATATGCATAGGGTGGAACCCTCGTCGAATCTCGCTGCCTGCGGTGAATATTTGTAATTTGCTGACTATTCCTCTGTCGGCTTATGGCTGTTGGTCCACTTTCGACTGAGGAGCAGATATTCATTTTAATCTTAGGTACAATTCGTTATATCTTACCACGATGTTGCGCCAGTACGGGAATACGCGTCTCAAGATGGATTGGCAAATAAGAGAACAGTTGGTAGGCTACTGAAATATGTGTTTTGCCCGTCTTTAGTTGTTTTAAATTGAGCCCTATATATATATATATATATATATATATATATATATATATATATATATATATATATATATATATATATATATATATATATATATATATATATATATATATATATATATATATATATATATATATATATATATATATATATATATATATATATATATATATATATATATATATATATATATATATATATATATATATATATATATATATATATACTGTCAAAAGAAGACTTGGTAGAACACAGAATAAATTATTAAAATCCTAGTCTAGTAGTTATGTACATATTTGAGGAAAAAACAGACATTAGCTCAATTTGATATGCCTGTTATAATAGGATATTTGAACAATATTCCTATCACCCATATTGAACGGAGAATTTCCTTTTTTTTAAGTCAGTTAAAAATAGCATGATATTTTCACACCCCACAGCCAATTTTTAGAATATCGATAGTACACGTGTTCATGATCCTAAATAAACAGAAAACAGAGATAATGTGCAAAAATGAAGTGCAGTTCAAATATTTATACATTAAAAACCCCGCTCGATAATGTAAATATCACAAAGGTGGTCATTGTCAAAAATGCAAAGATGCATATTTCTTCAAAATTCGTTTTTTAGGACAACGGTTTTGCTAAAATATAATTTTTGGAAGCGTCTAGCAGTCCGAACCTAAGGTCCTGTTACGCAAGTAAAATCCCAAAGTTTGTTTTGAGAATATCAAAAGTAGCGTCAGTAAAACTACTGTAACTTGTAAACTAATCGTCAAAAGGTCATGAAGTATCGTATGAGGTTGGTACTTCCTAAAAATCATATGGATTTTTTGAAAAGGGGTCAGACCAAAAACTTTTCAGCCTATGTGTTAATGTGAATTATTTCACAATCGTTTCAAAGGGATTTATCTGCCATACACCCTCTCTGGTGATTAGTTCCTTTGAGTTAGGACAAACTGTTAGACGGCAATTATAATGAAAACGGAAAATAAAAGATTTTTTATTTGGTCTGCAATGTTGCGATCCTTTCTTTAATTTTTTTAAGCTTTTAAGTAGCAGTGACCAGTAAATGGTATACTGGACATTATAAAGTGGGTATTACGCAAAGCAAATTAAAAAAATCATCACTTGACACACACAACAAACAACAATATTCACGGCCACCAGGTTACCTTTATTTATGTATCTATACGTAATACATGGTTTTGTAATATCTAATACTTTTTGCTGGCAGTTGAGATACATCATTTGGATTCTTAAAAAAGATCTAATAGAGGATCAAAAAGTCCTAGAACAAATAAACTGTCTGGTATTTGCCGCCCTTTTCTACTATCCTCTATCAATTCACACGATTCGTCTAAAACCACATAAGTTTCGCTCCCAAGCACATTATAGGATTTTATGTGTATTGAAAGACATATTCTTGGAGTTAAGAAATATTTTTTGGGCCCACACTTCTTACATAATATCTGGACGTTTTGTAAAATTTTAGTGGTGTTTTCTTTTAGAGATCATTTTAGATCGTCCATTTTATTTTTTTATCCGATATATTAGTAAAAAATGTTTCAAATATGGTTGAACCAGTAGCGTAGTCAAGTTCAAGAAAGTGGAAGGTAAAACGGGGAAAAAACGCGCTATATTTTCTATATCTGTAGGGGCAGCAGAAGGAGGACATATCAATCCCTAGCCTCACTCGCAAGAGCCTTGAGCATATGACACTAGTTGAGAATTAAGATCTTAAAATAGATATGTCAAACATAAATGTTTAAACTTTAAAATAATTCATTTTTCTTGAATGTTAGTGGCAGAACAGGTATTTAACTGTTGTACATTTGGCAACCTTGATTCTAAAATAATAAAAATATTTAGGATACTGATTCCTTACAACGCGTGTGCGTGTGCGAAAAGAAGTAGCGGTTCATATGGGCCTTATATTACCGAAGTTTTTATTCGGTAGAAAATACAACCCCAATTTTGTTCATTCCAATGGAAGGAAGTTCTCTCCATAGAAGCTTTTCTGAAGACGGTAGTACCAGGTGTGACAAGATGAACCTCAAACGGTTGAGTTCAAATTTCTCCCCCCCAAACATGAAAACAATATTACATCGGTTGTCGAACTTGAGGTTTATATGGTATAGCATTAAATGCTTTCATGGGGTATATGCCTTTGTAACGCTTTTGACGACTTTCTTTGGAAAGTATTGTTTTCGTAAGAAAATCAATCTGCGTGATTTTTGTTCTTTACGTTTTAGGGTTCCTAGATAACGAAAACATTGTTTCTGCCGCTCTGTCTGTCTGCCTTGGCACGATAAGTCTCGAACGAAATGAGATATCGGTCTCAAATTTGGGGCACATATAATACTAAAAGTAGGAATGGAACTCACAGTTCTTGAACTAACTTGTTTCAGGGGGGGGGGAGGTGTGAATAGAGTGATGGCAGATTTTTTCCCTGGCTAAATAATGAACAAATTTTAAGTACAAATTTTTATAGCCAAAGATATAAGGGGTTACGAGGGAGGAATTGCTGCGTATTACATCTTCTTTTTGGAGGCTTGGGAACGAGGCAACTAAAATAATATTTTCCTTGCAAAAAAGAAGTATTTTTCCATTATTTTCAATTATTTATGGTCAAATACATAATATGTTATATATCATTTTCAGGGTTCTTGGAGTTGAAAAACCTAAAAATTGTGTTATTATCTATTTTATTAGAAAAGGTGTATGGGAGGAAGGGTTATTCATTTATTTGAAGCCCTTTTTTGTAAATAATATCTCATTATAACGTACCATTATTCAATATGTCGACTTGCAACTTGAATTTTTTTTAGTGTATTATGGAACACTTATGGGATCACTTCGGTGTCCGTCCGTCTGTCACACCTGATTTTCTCCGCAACTATTTGACATAGAAAGTTGCACAAATATGAAAATTGATGGCCCAATCAGAGCCGCGTAGTTTTGAAAGTTAAATTTTGTCTTAAGGTGTTAGTATTGGCGGAGGTGAAATCGGAAGTGAAAAAGTTTCTTTTGTTACCAGGTCATTGAGTGGGATATCAAATGAAAGATTGTGAACACACCAGTTAAAAGATAAATATGGTGTAAAACTTCTAGACACTTTTCTTTATTTTTAAAAAATGGCCAAAAATCGTTGTCCCCCCACTCTATCTCGAAAAGTAGTGATCAAAAATTTTGAGAAAATTCTGGAATAGCCTTCATAAAGTGCAGATTAAGAAAAAATTATCATGGGTGCATTACGTTTGATAATTTATCTGGTATAAAAAAAGCTATGAAAACTATGTTTCTTGACGTATGGTGGATGTTTTTATAAGTTACTTTTAAATACATTACTGTAACCGAGTGGTGAGTCGTTCTTGAACCGAGATATAATTTTATTTTATTGGTTTATAATTAAACAAATATTTGTTTTACGCTTTTATTATTAGATTCTAGATTTAGTCAGATTGAGTTATTAGGTAGCTGACATGCTATAACTATTATAAAGGGTGTCCCAAAATTCACGCAAGATTTGAATTTGGCGCCATTTGTATGGTAAAGTGTTGTCAACAAAACAAAAAACACGGCGTGACAGCTGACAGTTCAGGGTTATTAAAAATGGAGCGCTACACGAAAGATCAACGTGTCTTCATTGTTGAGCAATATTTTAAAAATAACGAAAGTTTGGCAACTACAGTTCGGAATTTTCGTACAAAATATGCTCGGAATAGCGATTTAACCTCATCAACTGTGAAGAGACTAATTAAAAAATTCAGAGAGACTGGATCATTTTCATCTTGATGGCTTCGTTAATCAACAAAATTGTCGCATTTGGGGTTCAGACAATCCACACGTGACTGTTGCGAAACAAATGCATGCACAACGTGTCACTGTTTGGTGCGGATTTTGGGCTGGAGGCATCATCGGACCATTCTTCTTCGAAAATGCGGTTGGCCAGGCAATAACAGTTAATGGTGATCCTTATCAAGATATGATAATCCAGTTTTTTGTGCCTAAATTGCAAGATATGGATATGGACGACATGTAGTTTCAACAAGACGGTGCCACATACCATACAGCCCGAGAAACAATTTAATTAGTGCCTGAGTCATTTCCTCGTCGTGTAATATCCCGTTTTGGTGATCAGAATTGGCCGCCCAGATCATGCGATTTAACGCCGTTGGGTTTTTTTCCTTTGGGTTTTTTAAAGTCTAAGATTTATGCCAACAAGCCCACGACCATCCACGACTTGAAGGAGGAAATTAAGCGCTGTATCAACGAAACTGAGCCACATTTATGCAAAACGGTCATGGAAAATTTCGACAAAAGAGTGCGTATGTGCCAGCAAAACCTGTGTTTTCTATCAAAATTACTTCTTGCGTGAATTTTGGGACACTCGTTACATTATTAACTAAGAAAAAACGTGAAAATACATACTGAAACGTAAGATAAATAAAAAATTAATAAATAAGATTTTAAGATCAGGAACTTTTTGTCTTGTTTTAAAGACAATCACGGTAAGGAACACCAATTGCGCAAGTCCAACTTGCACTTGACCGGTTATTTTAGAGTGACTATGTCAAATTCAGTAATTATTTATTTTTAAATGCAAACCTCAGGTACATGTATAACTATCTCAGACGAAAGAACCATCTCGTCAAATAATCACCCAATTGAGAGTATCTATAGTATGAAAAAAATAGGTTCTAATTTTCGTCGATCATTTATAGTAATTGCAGCAGGAAAGCAACGTAGAGTTTTTAAAATATATCGCTTTAGGAGAAGGGTGTGTGATAGTCGATAAATTTTGCAAAGGTTTAATGTAATAATAAGACTTTTTCTTTGCATTTGTTTCAGATAATGGACACATTTTGAATAGAAATATTTAGATATAAATATATAACTTATAAGAGAGGGAGTCTGAAGGAGGTTTTCCGAATATATCATGTTATATGTCCTTGTTAGTGTTTTCAAAGTCAAGGAATCTGAAAACCATATAATTTTATTTATTTCCAATCTTAACAGAAATAGTATGTAGAGGGGACCAAGATGTGATAACTCGTTTTTGGTGACAAAAAATGTTATTTTTACGCTTAATATTTTTCAGCCACAGAGATAAGCGATATAAAAAGTTTGTAAAGCAGGGGTAGTTTCTAATATTTTTGGACTAATGTCTGACCATAAGGTATCATTTTCTTTTTGAAGTTATCTATTAGTAATAATTACTTTTTAGTGAGAAAGTTGAATTCCGTATTTATTTTACACTTCATATTTGCAAGGGAAGTGCAGAGTAAATAACTTTAGCATGTTTTTTTTTTGGTATGCCTGCAACATGCTCACGTCAAGGCATATTTGGTTTCAAGTTAAACCTTACCAACATAATTTACGATGCTAAAGGGATATTGTGTCCAGACATAGGTATGTGGGAGTCTATAACAGTGACTTTTTTAGAAAAAGAAATTGTATTTCTCTCACGTCTGTGAACAGTTGTAAAACTAACATGTATGTACATACATGTAATATGAAATAATATTTTGAAATATTCCTATGCTAGGAGTGGTTTATTATTGTTTCATGTAAGCACCAAGAGGTAGTAATAAGCCGTTTATGACTTTAGACACTTCCATAATTTTAACCTTCAACTTTTAACCAATTAACGGTTTTATTAAAAATAAATATGATTCCACGCAGGTACAATTGGTTAAAATTTAATCAAATAATAATTTATAATACTTAAAAACTTTTATGCATGATCGCAATGATTAATTAAAGGTGCATAGTTATCTCCAATAAAAAGTTTTACGTAATATTGAAATAGATTTTGTCTGTATACTGTCTTCCATATGTTCTAGTGATTAGAACAGGGCCATGAACGACAAGACTAATGAATAGAGACCGGATTATATGCAACATAAAAATCTTGAAATATGCATGCAAATATGCATGAAAAATGCTTAAAATAGGCATGAAAAGGGTCAAAATATATGCAATATTAAATAATAATAAAAGTAGTAATTTTTAGTTTTTTATTTCAAAATCAGCATAAAATTAACAAGTTATCGACGATGTTTAAATTTAATTAACAATTATTTAACATTTTTTTAAAATTATTTAACATTTGTATTCTTGTACACGTAAAATAAGGTATTGTTCAAATGTTGGGTAGTAAGATAAGGTATTGTTCCAAATGTTGGGTAGTAAGATTGTGTCTTCGATCACTTAAAAATATTTTTATAAGTGGAAAAAGACAGTTCCACATCCACTGAGGGAACTGGGCAGTATTTGAATTTGGGTGCTATATTAGCATTTATTGTTTCTGGAAAAAAATGTTCACCCGTCCCATTAATAAAACTATCAATTTGACACAAAGGTTCAAAGCCTGGGTTATTGCACAAAAGTAAAGATGTTTTCAAACTTTTCTTTTTGACATTTTCATTTATTCACTAAATTGATTCGGTCAACGCCAAACCTCGAGTTTCAAGCTTTTTAATGCCCGCAGGTATGTGGGAAAAAAATCAAAATTTCAAGTGAGTGCTAATCAAAGCTATGTTTTTTTCAACGTACGGAAATATCAGAATCGTTTAAATGCTTCCTTCCCTTGGCACTATAACCTAATCGATGTTTAGACTATTGCAGGTAATGTTCCGGCGATAAGATCGGTTCCAGACGGCGACATTAACAATACCCTGAGCAATTCAATTGCCTAGTAATACCGGGAAATATTATTAATATAGGGAAAATATGCATCGTTACTAGATTTTCGGTAAAATATGCAATAATCGGTGAGAATGGTCTAAATATGCAAATGCATATAACCTGGTCTCTACTAATGAATAATTAAATGTTTTGCAGGAAAACCAAGAATGCCAGCTCAATTGCAAAAAGGTAAAACGGATAATGCTCAAGATCATATATCGTACTATTTGTCTAATCCTAAACTTGATCTTAAACAAGATTCATCCCTGCTATTTAGGTCTTTAATATAGTTTATAAAAACTAAAAAATGAACAATGACAAGTTTAAGTTTCATTAGCTTAAAACTAAGAATATTTGTCATTATTCATGTATTTAGCGTTATACAATATGCTCAATAAGTAAATAACCGAATAGGTTACTACTTTGGATGAAGTTAAAGGATTAAGACTCAAAGAGTCTTTTGGTAAAAATTGGTCCTTCTTGAGATTGTGTTATTTGGAAAATATTTTTCAATTTGCAAAATGTTAGAAAAAAAAATTGAAATAGATAGGCAGACCTAGAGTTAATGAACATAAAATGATTTTTAAGAATCTAAAAAAACTTATTTAATTAAAAGAGAGTAACCTTTAGGCGGCAAAAGATAATATTTGGATCTATATAAAAAAGTTGCGGGCAATTAAAAAGTTGCAAACCGCAATACCGGACGTAGAGTCGCTGCAGAGAGAACCAGGCGGCCAGGTTCTTATTTCCAAAAAGAAAAGTTCTGCGAAAACGCAACATCGTGCATTGATGTGCCACGGTAAGGGTGTAGGCAATAGGCACTGAAACATTTCAAAATAATACTGGTTACTTAATTAGATAAATATTAACATAAAATGTTATTCGACTGATTCAGTGGCGTAGCCCGACTTCTTGCAGAACTTTGAAGTCAAAGATCCTAACTGGTCATTAATGGTCCAGGCACCGTCTATCGACAGTGTCTGGACCATTAACGACATATATAATAACGACTAGCACATGGAAAACTATCGTTTTCCATGTGCTGGTCGATATAGATAAAAATCTCTTAAACAGTCAAGCATTATCACACCAGAAACATCTTTAAATCATGGAAATTGCACTAAAATAATTTAAATATTTACGTCAATTTCTGATTTAATGGTTTAAACCGGAATCACAAAATTTTAACACAAGTACTGAAAAACTCGAGTAGGAATGAGAAAAATCGTTAACCATCAAGCTGAAAATCTAGAGCCTATTATTAAAGCGCAATTTTTAAGGAGCCAATATATCCTAAACGCTGTTAACGACTTACACATAAATATTTCGAAAATTTGAAATTTCAAAGTTCACAGAAGCTGACAAAATTAAACCTAGAACTTAATTGACGTTTCCTTTTATTTTGATTTGTTGTGGACAGAGCATACGCACTAATTGCTATAAGATCAAATGTAGGTGACGAAAAAAAAACACCAGCTGGCGTCTACAAAGAAAAATTCTCGGAAAACTGGAGCCAAAAAGAAAATTTTTGAGATATACTATGCGAGTAAACCTTAACCAACAATCTGTTATGTCAAACATGATGAAATATTGCACAATATCTGCTTATATCAGAAAGATGAAATAGTCGATGAACCTGAACCAACTTAGATGGAAATATGCATAGTCCAAATTCTGATTTAACAAAATATATATGTGACAGTATATTCAAGAATATTCCATGTTACCCCCTATTTAACTACTGATATATACGATGATAAATTATGCCTCAAATTAGTTACTCCATGAACCAAAACAAAAAAAGAGTGAATAATGCTAGTAAAGACATCTGCCCCTACTCTTTTGCTCCTTCCTTCCTGAGAGCAATTTCTCAAGAACTATAGGGCATTACCATATTATATCAATTGGAAGGTATCCCAGATCTATGTATGACAAAGGTTACTTATCGAAGACGCAATTATGGTGATATTTTCACAAGACTTCCCTTAGCTAAAAACATTAAAAACTAATCTTATGTATAATATATATATATATATATATATATATATATATATATATATATATATATATATATATATATATATATATATATATATATATATATATATATATATATATATATATATATATATACGAGACTGGTTTGAAAAGTCCGTGCAAAGTCCGAGAGATGGCACCACCGGCGCGTATCGAGGTCATGTTTAGTTAGTAGCATCTCTTGAATGAACGCACACCAAGTTTCAGCCATATTGGTCTATTTCTTTGTGTTTGGCATTCGTGTGAATCAAGGAAGTCGAGTGATTTTCAAGAAATGGACGAAAAAGAATTTCGTGTGGTGATTAAACATTACTTTATGAAAGGCAAAACGCCTCAGGAGACTAAGAGAAGCTTGATAAACATTATGGTGATTCTGCACCTTCGATTAGAACAGTTTATAAGTGGTTTCAAAATTTTCGGGCTGGCCATATGGGCACAAGTGACGCTGAACGTTCTGGACGGCCTGTGGAGGTTACGACTCCAGAAATCATTGATCAAATCCATGATATGGTGATGGATGACAGAAGAGTTAAGGTGCGTGAGATTGCTAGTGCTGTGGGCATCTCGACTGAATGGGTACATAATATTTTGCATAAACATTTGGACATGAGAAAGCTATCCGCAAGATGGGTGCCGCGATTGCTCACGCTTGACCAAAAACGGAATCGTGTGAAGGATGGTTTGCAGCTGTTCCAGAAGAATCCGGAGGACTTTAAGCGTCGTTTCGTCACTGTGGATGAAACATGGATACATTTCTATACTCCTGAGACCAAACAACAATCTAAACAATGGGTTACCAAGCGGGAATCTGCACCAAAATAGGCGAGGACCGTTCCTTCGGCCGGAAAGGTTATGGCGACTGTCTTTTGGGATTCGCAAGGGATAATCCTCATCGACTATCTGGAAAAGGGTAAAACTATTACAGGTGAATATTATTCATCGTTATTGGACCGTTTGAAAACCGAGCTGCAAGAAAAACGCCCGCGATTGGCCCACAAGAAAGTCCTTTTCCATCACGACAACGCACCAGCACACACCTCAGCAGTTGTGGTCGCAAAATTAATGGAAATAGGATTCCAACTCGTTTCACATCCCCCCTATTCTCCAGACTTGGCTCCCTCGGACTAGTATTTGTTCCCCAATTTGAAGAAATGGCTGGCGGGACAAAGATTTTATTCAAACGAGGAGGTGATTGCAGACACTAATGGATATTTTGCAGACTTGGACAAATCCTATTATTCGGAAGGGATCAACAAACTAGAACATCGTTGGACGAAGTGTATAAGCCTAAAAGGAGACTATGTCGAAAAATAAAAAAGGTTTACCCCAAACACATAAGTAGTTTTTATTTTTGCACGGACTTTTCAAACCAGCCTCGTATATATATATATATATATATATATATATATATATATATATATATATATATATATATATATATATCTATCTATCTATCTATATATATATATATATATATATATATATATATATATATATATATATATATATATATATATATATATATATATATATATATATATATATATATATATATATATATATATATATATATATGTCTATATATCTATATATATATATATATATATATATATATATATAGATATATAGATATATATAGATATATATATATATATATATATATATATATATATATATATATATATATATATATATATGTTGTTCACATAACGAACAGTTTAGACAGCTTATTTGATACTGAAAAAAACTCTCTACTGATTGCGCCAAAATTATCACTTATATATATATATATATATATATATATATATATATATATATATATATATATATATATATATCTATATATCTATATATATATATATATATATATATATATATATATATATATATATATATATAGATATATATAGATATATATATATATATATATATATATATATATATATATATATATATATATATATATATATATATATATATATCTATCTATATATATATATATATATATATATATGTTGTTCACATAACGAACAGTTTTAGACAGCTTATTTGATACTGAAAAAAACTCTCTACTGATTGCGCCAAAATTATCACTTATATATATATATATTATATATATATATATATATATATATATATATATTATATATATATCTCTATATATATATATATATATATATATATATATATATATATCTATATATCTATATATCTATATATATATATATATATATATATATATATATATATATATATATATATATATATATATATATATATATATATGTTGTTCACATAACGAACAGTTTAGACAGCTTATTTGATACTGAAAAAAACTCTCTACTGATTGCGCCAAAATTATCACTTATTGCCTAGTACTTTTCAAACATCCATACCGTGTAACGCTACTGTTGGCACCACAATAATTTCTTTTTTTCGACTTTTTCGTACAGGTTCACAAGAAGCGGTTCGCAGCATTAATCAAGATGCTTCCAGGCAAAAATAAACTTACGAATTCTTTATTTTTCCACGGCAATTTCGGAACTTTGTGATCGAAACTGACTGGCCGATTATTTGCTCTTCTTGAATTTTATCATCCGTTCTGTTTTCTTTGTTCTGTTTTTATTAGTTTCCATTTATAGTGTCTATTTTTTTTGATATGACCGATAACTAACGTGTGTAATTTATGTTAATTTTAAAGAATACAATAATGTTGCAATTAAATTTAAAATTCCTTAGTTATAGTATATGATAATATCACTCAATAAAAATCTTCATTTAGATTATTATTAGACTAGTTCGTTCATAAATATGCAGTTCCAAAATAAATACTGAATTTGACCTTCTTACACTAGAAAATAACTGAATCCAAGCATTACAACTCTTATTTCAAATGTTAAATACTTTATAGTAAGATATTGATCAAAAAAAAGATGTGCAAAAATAATATGATTTTAAAATTCTCCAACTCAAAAAACCCTGAAAATGATGTATATCATATATTCCAAGCAACCACCTTTCCCCAGATCTTTAAACCATAACGTGTTTAATTATAAATAATTATTTATTCATAATTATGCTTAAAATTTGTTCCATAGCTCCATCAGTAAAAATTGACATAATATACACTTACAAATTGAAACTACACGAAATTTATCGACATTCATCCCCCTTAATCCTCTGAAGCGATATAACTCAAAATAATATTTTCAAGATTATGCATGAAGAATTAGGCATGAAAAAAACTTGTACCAACTGGTATTAAAGTTGACATTCAAAAAGTGTGTGATTTCATCAAAGAAAATGGTGAAATTGATCGAAGATCAATTGGGGATTTCAAAATCAACTGTGCACAATATTCAGACCGTTCGTAAACACTTAAACTTCCTTGAAACGACTGTTACTGGTTATAGAACATGCTTTGTTTAGATATTATAAGACAATTTTTAAGCAAAAACCAAGTTTGTGTGTTGGATTCGTCGTATTCAATGTGACATTTTCTTTTTCCAACTTAATTCACCAGACAAACCGATGAGATAAAACATTATTTCAAAATGTTCAAGCGGTAGTGAACACGGCCCCCAATAGTATGGCTTGAACCTATATAGAAATCCCATTTCGTTCGGTTTCTTTTGGATCGAGGCTATGTTAAAATAGCTTGAATATTAAGTTTAATTATTATTAATTTAAAAAAGTATCAACAAAATGAAGGAATTTATTTGTGAAAACATGAGTTTTGAAACTATGCCGTCAAATTGGGTGACTTTCAGAACTTTCGCGGACACTCTCTGAATATTCAGTGCTGGAATCTTAGACTCCTTACTCTTCCTTTCTTAAGACGCCTCGTGCGAATCGTCGGAAAGTAATTTTAATGTGACACGGAATACTGTCACAAAACGTGTTTTTTACATCCGATCAAAGATGTTTGACTCTTTATGAGCAGGAGGAGGAATATTAAAAATATTTTTGGTGTTAATATATTTTTGCAATTTAGACTATAATCAAGGATGATCTTTAAAATATTTCTAAACAAAACAAGCAGCTATAATGGACCTTAGTTTGGTTATATTTGAGTTACAAATGAAAATATTTATTTATAAGTCAAACATAAACATTTTTTTGCTAAAAACATTCTTTTATGTGAAATAAATGTTCACAAAATAATTTAATTGTTATTAAATTAAAAATAAAACAACCCTGAATTTGTCAAAAAACATCTCAAAAATAATCACTTACCATCTGAAAACTATTAGTTTCTGTCACTAAAATGTGAATAGAGACCGTTTTAGAACCTATATCGGCGATATCAAATCTCTTATTGAGAATTTGGTACCTTAAACACCCAAATGTGTAAAACGCTACTGATAAAAATATATGGCATGTTTGTAATTTTAGTTCGCCTAGGACACGAACTCACCGATAGTTTTTGTCACGTCAATAAACTACCTGTCGTTACGCTATTTCTTACGGTATATATTTTCTGACTAGACTATATGTCTGTTAAATTGAATTAAAGGAGCCAGCCTGACTGTCATAATTATTTCTGGATAGCAGATTAGAGAAGTTCTGTATTTTTTCTAACGAGCCCGTACAGCAGTAGATCTCTAATTGGTCAAAATTTCTTTTTTTTTACACTCTTACTGGCCACGGGCGTAATGCATTGTTTAAATAATAAAGAAACTAGAAAATGTCACAAAACGTCCGCTTACTTAAAATTTTGCCTCCCAACGAGTACACAATATATTATCAGCGCTGCCAAGAATTGTTATTTCTCCAAAATTTCCGAATTAATTTTTAGTCAAACAAAGACTAAAATCCCTTGGGGTAATTTACTTACATTAAAAATTGAACACTCAGTTTCAAGTTGTAAACGATATACATACCTGAATTTTATACAAAGACTGCCTCGTAAAGTTTTGCACGGTTTTCGTACATGTAAATTCATGACTAAAATAAATACAAATTTATTGTAAAATTAAGACCCATTGATGACGCATATATTGTAAGTTTGCAATAAATGATTTTGTTCAGTGGTTGACTTACGTGAAGAAATGCGATGCGAAATGTGGCCAAGAACGTAAAATCTACAGGATGGACTGTAACACGAAACATAGAAAATTTTACGACTAACTAAACTAAAGTAAAACCATGAAGTGTAGGACCAACACGTCCAAAGGAACAGAGAAGACAGTTCTAAAGCAAACAAAAGAATATCGGTCGGACATATTGCATTTAAAACTAAAATCACTAAATTACTGGTGGAGAAGGTTGAAAAATAAATAATACAGAAAACAAAAACCCCCAAATATACTTTTAGTGCTCTACCAATTCTACAAATATTGTACGTTATCTATTTAGATAATAATGGAAATTGAATTATTATAGAAAATTTAGAATCAAAGTATTTGTTTGGCAGGATATCTGCCAATGTGGTCTTCGCACTAAACTAACAATTAAGTATAAAATTTTCATCAATGTTTAGAGAAACGTTTACTGCAATTTGTCAGAAGCATACTCAAAAAGTTCTATTTTGATCAAATTTAACAATGGTACATTATGACGAAATCACAATACTGTGGCTAGAAAACCATAATATCCCTATGGCTCTAAAAATCTGTCGGACTGTCTGTATATATGATAACTTATACCGATCTTGTTTTTTGCGACGATCAACAAAGTTGAGGCATAATTTTATACAATCAAACTAATAAGAGGCTAGCGGGACGTAGATGTTTTCAGACTTTTTTGAGTCGTGAAATCTTATGAAAATAACGTTATTTTTTCATTATTCTCAATTTCAACCGAAGCTTTTCTTCTGCTTTTTGTGACTGGTATTCCACCTATATATATATATATATATATATATATATATATATATATATATATATATATATATATATATATATATATATATATATATATATATATATATATATATATATATATATATATATATATATATATATATATATATATATATATATATATATATATATATATATATATATATATATATATATATATATATATATATATATAAATATATATAAAATGCAACGTCTCTCTGTCTGTCTGTCTGTCCGTTAGTGACCTTATCACTGGAGAACCACTTATCCGATTTACGTACTTTTTTTTTTAAAACATACTTATGTTCTCTGGCCAGGTTATAGGCTATATTTTATTACGATAGGTAGCATAACGAATGAGCAGTGACGATAATAGTGAATGAAGTCGGAAAAAAGTTTATCGCTAGCGCGTTCCCTTGCAATACACAGTCTAAACCATTAAAATATGGAACAATATTATGTAGCAGAGAAATATCTAGAATCTATAATCTATAATATATATAAAATGCAATGTCTCTCTGTCTGTCTGTCTGTCCACTGGTGCGTTTATCACGCGAGAACCACTTATCCGATTTACGTCTTTTTTTAAATTCATACATATATTCTTTGGCCAGGTTATATAATAATAATAATAATCTATACCTATAATATAAACAAATTGCAACCTCTCTCTGTCTGTCTGTCTGTCCGTTAGTGCGTTTATCCCTCGAGAACCACTTATCCGATTTACGTGATTGTTTAAATTCGTACATATGTTCTCTGACCAGGTTTTAGATATATATTTTATTACATCTATAATAATAATAATATATATAAAATGCAACGTCTCTCTGTCTGTCTGTCTGTCTGTCCGTTAGTGACCTTATCACTGGAGAACCACTTATCCGATTTACGTACTTTTTTTTTTAAAAACATACTTATGTTCTCTAGCCAGGTTATAGGCTATATTTTATTACTATAGGTGGCATAAGGAATGAGCAGTGACAATAATAGTGAGTGAAGTCAAAAAATAACTTTGCTGCTAGCGCGTTCCCTTGCAATATACAGCCTAAACCAATAAATATGGAACAATATTATGTAGCAGAGAATATCTTTAATCTATAATCTATAATATATATAAAATGCAATGTCTCTCTGTCTGTCTGTCTGTCCATTAGTGCGTTTATCACGCGAGAACCACTTATCCAATTTATGTGTCTTTTTTAAATTCATACATATATTCTTTGGCCAGGTTATATAATAATTATAATAATAATAATAATCTATATCTATAATATATATAAAATGCAGCGTCTCTCTGTCTGTCTGTCCGTTAGTGCGCTTATCATTGGAGAACCACTTATCTGATTTACGTGCTTTTTTTTAAAACATTCATATGTTCTCTGGCCAGGTTACCTATATATAATATATATATAAATGCAACGTCTCTCTGTCTGTCTGTCCGTTAGTGCGTTACGTACTTTTTTTTTAAAACATACATATGTTCTCTGGCCAGGTTATAGGATATATTTTATTGCGTTAGGTAACATAAAGAATAAGCACGACGATAATAGTGAATCAAGTCGGAAGAAAGGCTACCGTTAGCGTGTTCTCTTACAATATACTGCCTAAACCATTAAATATGGAACAATATCATGTTGCAAAGAATACAATATATATATAAAATGCAACGTCTCTCTGTTTGTCTGTCCGTTAGTGCGCTTATCACTTGAGAACCACTTATTCGATTTACGTGTTTTTATAAATTTATACATATGATATGTTCTATATAATTCGATATAAACCTAGAAAATGGGAGATAAGGTGAGATAATGGGAGGTAAGTATAAATAATGGGAGATAAGGAGAAATAATGGAGATGAGCAGAGATAAGCCTAGATAATGGAAATTATGTAGAGATAATGGGAGATAAGGAGAAATAATGAGAGATAAGCAGAGATAAGTCTAAGTAATGGGAGTTATGGTGAGATAATGGGAGATAAGGAGAAATAATGGGAGATAAGGAAAAATATCGCGAGATAAGTCGAGATAAGCCTAGATAATGGGAGATAAGGTGAGATAATTGGGGATAAGTATAAATAATGGGAGATAAGAAGAAATAATGGGAAATAAGCAGAGATAAGTCTAGGTAATGGGAGTTATGGTGAGATAATGGGAGATAAGGAGAAATAATGGGAGATAAGGAAAAAAATGGGAGATAAGGAGAAATATTGCGAGATAAGTCGAGATAAACCTAGATAATGGGAGATAAGGTGAGATAATGGGAGATAAGGAGAAATAATGGGAGATGAGCAGAGATAAGCTTAGATAATGGAAATTATGTAGAGATAATGGGAGATAAGGAGAAATAATAGGAGATAAGGGGAAATAAGGGCAGATATTTTATTACGTTAGGTAACATAAGGAATGAGCAGTGGCGATAGTAGTGAATCAAGTCCACGCGAGCGGAGCCGCGGGCACGGCTAGTATATATATATATATATATATATATATATATATATATATATATATATATATATATATATAAAATATATCAAGTTGTAATGCTTCAATTAAATTCTTTAGTGCGAGAGAGTCAAATTTAGTACTTACTTTAGAACTGCTTGTTTGTGAGGGATGTACTAGGTAAATCACTTTATTATTTTTGTAATTACAATTAAATTTGCACCTTTTCGCGAGGCGCTACTGCAATGATTTGGTTATAACTGAATGAGAAAAAAAAGTAATTAAGTTATAAAATATCATTTGATCAAAAAATTCTTGAGGACTAATATTTATGGCATAATAAAAATTTATTAAAAATTTTGTTACCTGATGCAAAGTCTTCTTCTTGTTGTACCACCAAGTCTTTTATAGGTTTTTCATTGAGTTGTTTTTATTGTAGCACAAGGAACCTGATACATAGCTACAACGTACATTTTAACGGAGTCACGTACCTACTTTTAATTTAAAACAGATTCAAAAGTTACCACTTTTTTGAAAAATAAAAAAAGGTATGGTGATTTACCTACTAGATATTGACAACTGAAACTGATATTTTTCTTTATATACAGTTTGGAAATAACGAAAAAATAACATTACATGTATACTACTGTCAGAAAGTATTTGCCCACCTAGAAATTTCAATGTAACTGCCAAAATTTAATACGTAATTAAACCCTTTTATTATTTAATTGTTCTTAATAAGTGTCCATCATAAAATTGTTTAGATAAGTCTTTTTGGTGAAATCACAAATTAACAACGAATTAGCACAAATTTCCTAGTTTTGCATGATAATCATTTTGAGGCGATTTCTGAGAATTTCAGTTGAAGTAAGAACTCATTTCAAGTTTCTAGGGATTATGGAAATTCCTAGTGATATTTTATAATAAAAAACTATGCATAAATACAATTGCCCTTTTGGAAATTAACCATTCGCAAACAGTACGTTGTTTTGTGAAGAAGTTTCCGTTGAAAATCGGGTTCTGATAATTGCGAGACATCAAAATGGTCACTCGAGTCGACAAATCGTGAATGATATGGGGATGCCAACGAGAACGATGGACTACATCGTAAAAAATTTTCTGCGAAACATGAAATTCGCAACCAAAAACGTTCAGGAAGGCCTCGTAAAACGAGTCCCGCTGAAGACAGAGCTATAACAATGTCCAGCTGACGTAATTACCTCCTAACCGCACCAGAAATTACGGCTCAAATAAACCTGGAGCAGCCCATCCCCATCAGCGTCACCACCGTGAAGAACAGGTTAGTAGAAGGTGGTTTACACGGGAGAGTTGCAGTGAGGAAACCACTTCTTATGCAAGTGAATAAACGTAAACGATTAGAATGGGCCCGAGAACATGAAAATTGGACACCAGAACAATGGAATTCCGTCCTTTGGAGCGACGAATCCAAATTCGAAATTTTCAGTTCAAATCGACGAGTTTACGTGCGGCGGTCAGCTGGAGAGAGGATGTTGGAAGCCTGTTGCTTACAGTAAAACACGGTGGAGGTTCAGTAATGGTTTGGGGTTGTTTTGGCAACGGTAAAGTTGGAAAAATCTTTAGGATAGATGCGAAAAGAATAGTATCAAGAAATTTTGCTAACTCAAATGCTTCCTTCTGGAAGAGATATTTTTCAGGGGAAATTTATTCTTCAGCATGACAACGACCCTAAACATTCTGCTAATCAAATTAGAGAACTCTGGAAATCCGATGACGTCCTGGAAGTGATGACTTGGCCTCCACAATCATCCGACTTGAACCCCATCGAATTGCTGCGGGATCATTTGGACAGGTGTATTCGAAAACTCAATCCAGAAAATCACTTGTAGGAACTTTTACAAGCAGAATGGGTTAAAATAACCAAAGAAACTACTGGACGGAATGCCGAAACTCTGTAAAGCGGTAATTAAAAACAAAGGAGGCACATACATGAGAAAAATCCTGGAAAATTATGATTATTTTTCCGATTTTCTAGAGTGTAAATAATGTGAAAATAAATAATAATATAATTCATTAAAATTTTAAAAATATATAAATATTACCTGGGTTTTTGTTATCTTGGGACTGAAATAACTAGGTGGGGAAATACTTTCTGACGGTAATGTAGATTCCTCGACTCCACGAACCCTAAAATATGGTTTATAAAATAATATATTTTTGAAGCAACCCCCTATAAGTCCCTTTTCCATCCTTTTAAACTCGGATTTGACTATAAAATACTTATGCTTAAAATGTGTTTATTATGTAAACCAGCAACTGAGAAAAATGATCAAAATACTGTTGGAATTATACAAAATGTATCGACCCCACCCCTTCACCCTCTTCTCTGAAGCAATGTCGCTAAAAAACAAGCTTGATAACGGAAAATAATCCACCGATCCTTGTTCTTAAGTGTTCCGATAGTCCTTTTATAGATCTTGTAATGAAATATCGCGTCAGAGGCGCACTCAAGAGAGGAAACAACACCAACAAGAGAGGCTGAAGAGCAGCCAATGACTATCACCATATATTTAAAACGTTAACGGGTTGCACTGTTTTATAATAAGAACTTTTTACTAATTTTCTTATTTATTAATTCTAGGAATCAAACGGCATGAAGGAGTTCTCTTCAAGAGCGACGTTGATTTTCAATCCTTACTATTGTGACAAGATAAACTATTATTTACTTTTGAAGGCGTTTTTAGATGTCAATAAGTATTAAAATTGTTTTTTAATATCTTGCGGTGACACAGAAATGAGATTTTTTTTTACCATCTGTAACCCATATTGTATAAATTGTGACTAATTACAGCTAATGAGCATTTAAAAATGCTAAGCTCTGCTCACAATAGGAAAATGTTTCGCAAAAATATGGTGAGTTTGCACGATTTTTAGTTACAAAAATATAATTAACATAATCGTGTGGACTAACGTAATTATTCTTGTACAGTTTATTACCGGCTTTCTGGGAATTAAAATCATTGCCATAAATACCCGTAAAATAATCGTAAAAACATTGTTACATCCTCTATAGCGAATTTAAAATAATAGCACTTGCCTTTTTATGATTGCAGCATCACATCATCTTTACGTAAAAAGAAATACTAATAAATTATTAAAAAAATGTTTGAAATGATTTAACATATATGGCTCCGTAGATTTCGAGACATACTGTATATGAAACGTGGGTAGAGAGCAGTAACACGGTATCCATGCAGTAATTGACCAGCATTAACCGATGTCAATTAGACGGGTCTTGCGATTCAAGACATGCGATGGGTACCCACGGTCAAAAATTTCAAGTGGTTACCAAGATATTGGCAGCTGATTGGCAGAATATTGAAGATGTTTTATTGACTGGGATAAATATAAATGACGTAGTAGTTTACCAGGAAATATAATTACTGATTATGGAAAAATGTATATTAAATGTGCATTTTAAGGTTACATATTTCTGTAATTAAGATAAATTTGTGTGAAAAAATATCACAATTTTCCGACTAATGAGTTATTATTGTGCTTAATTTATACTAACTAAAAACAAATAATCGTAACAACAAGATGATTGAGCGTCTGATAACTAAGTATAAAATAAACCCAAATATCACATTGAATTTGATTAGAAATTTAACTTATTACTTTCCTTATTAAAGAAATTACTGTAGTGGTAAAAAAAAACATTCCGAGATTTTTTGCATTTCTTCAGGTGTCAAGAGATCACGAGAAACAGTGCCTGTCTACCTGTTGACACGATAACACTCGAACGAAATAAATTATCGTTGTCTAATTTGGTACACATATAATCCCAAAACTAAAAAAAACTTATTGTTTGTAAACAGTATATCTTCAGCGAAAGGAATAAGGAACGAGTATTCAATTGAAGCCTCAATAGTATTTAAACGAAGTTGAGATAACTGATAAATTTTAAATCTAATTATTTAAGGTTAAACGAGTAGATAAGGAAGGAAAGGCGTTCTTCGCATACATAGTGTTATGCATCGCTTTCCTGGGTTTTCAACTATTCAGTATTCTAATTATATTTACAGCGCTTCATCTGCTCAACTCTTTGTTGCGATTGTATTAATTTTTCTAGTGTCGGAAAGTCAAATTTGTATCACCTCTGCCATTTAGTATTTGCAATCATATTGGATCTATTTTTACCTATATGTATATTTACTACCTGGCAACCCCGTTCGGAGCACTTTAACTATTTGATAATATAGGCGTAATAACCACAGGTCCCCATTATGATTCGAAAGATACTTTTCATTATTTTTAGTGTTCCGTACGGAACACTTATAAGATCACTTCGGTGTCTGTCCGTCTGTCTGTCCGTCTGTCCGTCTGTCTGTCCGTCTGTCACACCCGATTTTCTATGAAACTATTTGTCATAGAAAGTTGAAATTTGGTAGTAATATAGGAATTGATGGCCTCATCAGAGCCATGTAGTTTTGAAAGTTAAATTTTGACTTAAGGGGTTAGTTTTGGGGGGTGAAATCGGAAGTGAAAAAAAAAATTTTTTTACTAGGTAATCGAGTGTGGTGTCAAATGAAAGCTTGTGAAAACACGAGTAAAAAATATATATATGATGTAATACTTGCACGCACTTTTCTTTGTATTATTTTTAAAAAATCGCGAAAAATCGCTGTCCACCCGCCTTATCTCGGAAAGTACTTATCAAAAAATTTTGAAAAAATTCTGAAATATTCTCCACGGGGTGTAGATTGAACGAAAATTATCACGAGTGCATTATCTGTAATAATTTATCTGGTATATAAAAAAACAGAAATTTCAAGGTCATCAATTTTCAGTAAAGATTGGAAATAAACTTTGTTGAAAACTTATTTGGGGTATTTTGTGAAGTCACTGATCATTTTATATCACCGTAACATAAATTTTGACTTAAGGGATTCGTTTTGAGGGGTGAAATCGGAAGTGAAAAAAAAATTTTTTACTAGGTCATCGAGTGTGATGTCAAATGAAAACTTGTGAAAACACGAGTAAAAAATATATATATATAATGTAATACTTGCGCACACGTTTCTTCGTATTACTTTTAAAAAATCGTGAAAAATCGCTGTCCCCTACCTTATCTCGAAAAGTACTGATCAAAAAATTTTGAAAAAAATCCTGGAATATTCTCCACGGGGTATAGATTGAACGAAAATTATCATTACCTTTAATAATTTATCTGGTATAGAAAAAAACCAAAATTTCAAGGTCACCAGTTTTCAGTAAAGATTGGTAGCAAACTTTACTGAAAACTCATTTGGGGTGTGTTTTGTGAAGTCACTGATCATTTTATACCACCCTAACAAAATTTTCTATTTTAAAAACATTCGTACGGAACACTAATTGTGCAAGTTCAACTTGCACTTGACCGTTTTTTATTTTTAGTTTTACTTACAACTTACAACGTAACGGTTCTATTTTAATTATGTGGCGTCCGTGGGGCAATTGCAATAGTGGCTATCGCAAGAGAAAACATTTATCACTTGACTCTAAACAAATAGTGAAAAATGTTTACGACACTTTGGTAGAAAGAAATTTGAATAAACAAAGTGCTTTGCAAGAAACCAGTGAACTAACAAAAACCCCAAATTCTACGATTAAGGGTCTTGTAGGAAAACTATCGCTCAGGAACAGGAAAAAACGGAAAGATTTTCAAATGCATCATGTAGACGATTGTGAAAAAGACGTCATCAGGAGAAAAATATATTCTATGTATGAAGAGCAGTTGGTGCCGACACTAGATAAAATAAAATTAAGACTGGTACAGGACGGGCTGAAAAGGGCTGGGTTTCAAATTTGTCTACTATTACCTGCAAAAAAAACATAAAAGATTCTAGTTTGGACTATCACGAAGACACGACCGCAGAACTTTTTAAAAATTGTTTTCAAAATTCCCTTTTGCCAAATGTTCCCGAACAGAGTGTTATAGTTATGGACAATGCAAGTTACCATAGTTGCCTACTAAATAAGGTTCCTAATGCAGCCAACACCAAATCGGAAATACAGGAATATATGTTAGAAAATGACATTTATTTTGACTTTAGTTACAAAAAAAGTGATCTTTTGGAAGTTTTAAAAGACTATAAATTGAAAAAAAAATATGTTTTTGATAGTATGGCTGAGCAAATGGGACACACTGTTTTGCGGCTTCCTCCGTATTATTGTGTGTTTAATCCAATTGAATATATTTGGCATCAAGTTAAATCAAAAATAAGGGCACAAAATGTTTCTCCTACTTTAAGCGTGTCAGTGGTTGAATTAGTAAAAAAAAGTTATAAATGATATATCTTGTGAAAGCTGGAAGAATTCCATTCGGCACGTTGTTAAAGTTGAAGATTCATATATTTATGTAAATAATATAAAACCACTGAAAATTACCTCAGCTAATGACAGTGATAGTGCTTAAGTTAAAATATATTTTTATTTATACAATATGTCCCCTTTTGTAAACCCCAAACTGTATATTTGTACTTCTTATCCATTTGTTTTTACATGCATCTATAAATAAATATCTCCAAAAACACTTAGAATTTTATTTATTTGCAATAATAAATAAAATTCTTAAGTCCATCTCTGCAACCTATCATAAACAAAAGGTCAGAATTTTTATATTGCCCATTTAAAACGGCAAAAAAGGATCTTATATTTTGGGACAGGCTATACTAATATGTTAATGACATCAAATTTTATTTAGCATTCTATATCCATGAATCTCCACAGGGCTGTACCTGCTCTCAATTTACAATTAAATAATGTAGTTCAATTTTCCACCATCATTAAATCCTTAAAATACTATTGCCATAACTTTTGACAGTAAGAGTGATAAGGGAACGTTTATTAACACCTGTAACTAACTTTCAAAGTTCTTGTTGACGATTAATAAATATATGGTATAAAAACATTTGACCATATTAATTACAAACTCAAGCTAATTGAGCATGCAACAGAGGCTACTGTTGCACTTCGCTTACCAGCTCTTTTCAATCTTCTATTAAAAAAGTACCACCATACCTTTATAATAAAACCACGTTTCAATGCGACATGCACAATATAGATATTCGTTTTAGGGGGAAACTCTCTATTCCTTCCAACAATACGGGAATTTTTAAACATTCATTTCCATATAATATCACGAAATGCCTAAATGAATTGGATGTTGAATATATAAAACACCCGATTTCACAAAGGAAGTTTAGGGCCTGGGTCTAGTATATTGGATGACTGAATTTGTATATATATATATATATATATATATATATATATATATATATATATATATATATATATATATATATATATATATATATATTTACACTTTTAGATACCAGAATGGGACATTATTGGGCTTTTTTATCACTTAAGAAATATTTTTAACTACTTCCGGTTTAACCGGAAGTGACTGCAACTTTCGTATTTTTAATGGAACCCTGTATATCTTTTATTAATTTAAGTTCCCTTTGAAATTATCTTTCCAACGATTTACACAAGTTGACATTTGTTTGACAGTTGACCGGCAAAAACTGATTTAAACTCTTAGACGCGGTCATGGCGGATATACTAGCAATTGTTTTTGTTCGTTTTATCTCACTTTGGAAAGAATTTAAGACTATCCATTTATCGTGCCATTTTCGCGAATCTAAGTGGCCCCTACAAAATTTTATGCTTTACATTCAGTTAAAGAATTTTCTCTTTAAATAATGATCAATATCACCGAAATTAAGATAGGAACACATAATTTTTATTTAAACTAGTTACACATTACAGGTTTTTTGCCAACATACATCTAATAGAACTATCTATCCCCAATTAGATTTAATATTATTTTTAGAAAATAAACCGTTTTATTATGCAATTATGCAATAATGTGATATCAACAAGTTCCATTTTACGGACGTTTAGTGTTCATGAACCTAGAAGACTTGTTATCATAGTATATATTTTTGACTATAATATATATAAAATTCAACGTCTCTCTGTCTGTCTGTCCGTTAGTGCGCCTATCACTGAAAAACCACTTATCCGATTTACGTACTTTTTTTTTTAACATACATATGTTCTCTGGCCAGGTTATAGGCTATATTTTATTACGATAGGTAGCATAAGGAATGAGCAGTGACGTAAAATAGTGAATGATGTCGGAAATAAGTTTGCCACTAGCGCGTGCCTTTGCAATACACAGCCTAAACCATTAAATATGGAACAATATTATGTAGCAAAGAATATCTGTAATGTATAATCTATAATATATATAAAATGCAATGTCTCTCTGTCTGTCGGTCTGTCCATTAGTGCGTTTATCACGCGGGAACCACTTATCCGATTTACCTGTCTTTTTTTCATACATATATTCTTTGGCCAGGTTATATAATAATAATAATAATCTATATCTATAATATATATAAAATGCAATGTTTGTCTGTCTGTCTGTCCGTTAATGTGCTTATCCCTCGAGAACCACTTATCCGATTTACGTGATTTTTTTAATTCAAACATATGTTCTCTGACCAGGTTATAGGTATATATTTTATTACATCTATAATATATATAAAATGCAACGTATCTCTGTCTCTCTGTCTGTCCGTTAGTGCGATTATCACTGGAGAACCACTTATCCGATTTTCGTACTTTTTTTTTTAAAAAAACATACATATGTTTTCCGGCCAGGTTATAGGCTATATTTTATTACGATAGGTAGCATAAGGAATGAGCAGTGACAATAATAGTAAATGAAGTCGGACAAAGTTTGCCGCTAGCGCGTTCTCTGCAATACACAGTCCAAACAATTAAATATGGAACAATATTATGTAGCAGAGAATATCTATAATATATATAAAATGCAATGTCTCTCTGTCCGTCTGTCTATCTATCTGTCCGTCCGTTAGTGTGCTTATCACTTTAGAACTACTTATCCGATTTACGTGCTTTTTTTTAAACATACTTATGTTCTCTGGCCAGGTTATAGGATATATTTTATTAGGTGATATAAGGAACAAGCAGTGACGATAATAGTGAATCAAGTCGGACAAAGTTTGCCGCTAGCGCGTTCTCTTGCAATACACTGCCTAAAGCATTAAATATGGAAAAATATCATGTAGCAAAGAATAAAATATATATAAAATGCAACGTCTCTGTCTATCCGTTAGTGCGCTTATCACTCGAGAACCACTTATCCGATTTACGTGTTTTTATAAATTTATACGTATGTTCTATATAATTCGATATAAACTTAGATAATGGGAAATAAGGTGAGATAATGGGAGATAAGGAGAAATAATGGGAGATAAGTCGAGATAAGCCTCGATAATGGGAGATAAGGTGAGATAATGGGAGATAAGTATAAATAATGGGAGATAAGGAGAGATAATGGGAGATAAGCAGAGATAAGTCTAGATAATGGGAGTTATGGTGAGATAATGGGAGATAAGGAGAAATAATGGGAGATAGGGAGAAATAATGGGAGATAAGGAGAAATAATGGGAGATGAGCAGAGATAAGCCTAGAAAATGGAAATTATGTAGAGATAATGGGAAATGAGGAGAAATAATGGGAGATAAGGAGAAATAATGGGAGATATTTTATTACGTTGGGTAACATAAGGAATAAGCAGTGACGATAGTAGTGAATCAACTCCACGCGAGCGGAGCCGCGGGCCCAGCTAGTATATATATATATATATATATATATATATATATATATATATATATATATATATATATATATATATATATATATATATATATATATATATATATCTATATACATATATATATATAAATATATATATATATATATATATATATATATATATATATAAATTGGCTTCTTGAATCTTTATGTAAATAACTCTCTTGTAAATATCTTGGGTATAAGTTCATTTAAATACTACTTGAATATTCTTTAAAAAAATTTTAATGACGTTTCGCTCCTAGTGTTGGGCATTTTCAAATTTTTTTTGGAAATGCCCAAAACCAAGAGCGAAATGTCATTAAAAATTTTTTTAACGAAAATTCAAATGGTATTTAAATGAACACCAAGATATTAATAAAAGAGTTATATATATAATATGTATATATATATATATATATATATATATATATATATATATATATATATATATATGTACATATACACATACATCTTTTCATACATCGTAATGTTAGCAATTCCATACTTTGTTATTTTGAATGATGAACATTCTTTGTGGGATATGTCAGAAAAATACTTAAATAGATAATATTTTACTAAAAGCCGATAATATAAATTGTTTTTAAAAAATATAACCTATTGGTCATCGGCCCCTGTAATTACCTGGTTACCTAAACATTATGTCGAAAGTCTTCTAATGTGTTAAAAATCCTTGAATAATAAATAAATAATATATCAAATTTAGTTTGTAAAATTTAGGTTTTTCATATGCTACATCTACATTACACCATCACATGATAATTCTTATTATAAAAATAAAAAAAAACCGGTCAAGTGCAAGTTGAACTTGCACAATTAGTGTTCCGTACGTTGATTGTTTTTAAAATAAAAAATCTTGTTAGGGTGGTATAAAATGATCAGTGACTTCACAAAACACACCCCAAATGAGTTTTCAACAAAGTTTGTTTCCAATCTTTACTGAAAACTGGTGACCTTGAAATTTTGGTTTTTTTTATATACCAGATAAATTATTAAAGGTAATGATAATTTTCGTTCAATCTATACCTCGTGGAGAATATTCCAGGATTTTTTCAAAATTTTTTGATCAGTACTTTTCGAGATAAGGTAGGGGACAGCGATTTTTCACGATTTTTTAAAAGTAATACGTAGAAAAGTGTGCGCAAGTATTACATTATATATATATTTTTTACTCGTGTTTTCACAAGCTTTCATTTGACACCACCCTCGATGACCTAGTAAAAAAAATTTTTTTTCACTTCCGATTTCACCCGTCAAAACGAATCCCTTAAGTCAAAATTTATGTTACGGTGATATAAAATGATCAGTGACTTCACAAAACACACCCCAAATAAGTTTTAACAAAGTTTATTTCCAAACTTTACTGAAAATTGATGACCTTGAAATTTCTGTTTTTTTTATATACCAGATAAATTATTACAGGTAATGCACTCGTAATAATTTTCGTTCAATCTACACCCCGTGGAGAATATTTCAGAATTTTTTCAAAATTTTTTGTAAGTACTTTCCGAGATAAGGCGGGTGGACAGCGATTTTTCGCGATTTTTTAAAAATAATACAAAGAAAAGTGCGCGCTAGTATTACATTATATATATATTTTTTACTCGTGTTTTCACAAACTTTCATTTGACACCACACTCGATTATCTAGTAAATTTTTTTTTTCACTTCCGATTTCACCCCCCAAAACTAACCCCTTAAGTCAAAATTTAACTTTCAAAACTACATGGCTCTGATGATTCTATATTACTACCAAATTTCAACTTTCTATGACAAATAGTTTCGGAGAAAATCGGGTGTGACAGACGGACAGACAGACGGACAGACGGACAGACACCGAAGTGATCTTATAAGTGTTCCGTACGGAACACTAAAAAGAAAAGATAATAAAATAAAAATTGTAAAATATTTATACAGTACTTTCCTTGCAAATACATATTATAAAATAAATACAGAAATAGAGTTTCTCTCACTAAATAATGGTTATTACTACCCGATATTTTAAAGAAACACCTTTTGATTAAACATCAATCACAAAATTTTGGAACCTTTTATATGAAAAAAATTTAATTTACCTGTTCTTTTTAACCTAAGACAAGTAAAAATGTTTTTGAGGTCACTCTACCCCACTCTCCTCTATATACTACTGTCGAATTTGAAAATAATGTTCCTTGAACTTATTTCTCTATCCCATTATATATGTACATACATAATAATATAACTACAATAAAAATATAAATAATAAACAAAATATTATGTATTATAGATAAATAATTTAAAATAATACAATTTTCGGATTTCATACGGAGCAGTCTCTTTAACATCTTGTCGCACACCTATAACCCGTAATATGTTTGACTATAGTTAACTGAAAATAATGAAAGAACAGCACAACTTTCAGATTTCTCAACTCCATGAGACCTGAAAAGGCTGTATAACACAATCCATTATATGTTTGACTATAAATAATTGAAAGTATTTCTTATTATTTTCAATTATTTAACACAGTTTTTACGTTCCTCGACTCCGAGAACTCTAAAAAGGACGAGTAACACGTATACCCAAAATAATTCAAAATAATAAAATGATAAAACAATTTTCAGGTTTTTCGATACCAATAATCTCAAAAAATGATCGTATGTACAGAGAAACTGCTCTCCCCCATCTTTAACTCTGCCTAAGTTTGACTACAATTATTTAAAAGTAATAAAAGTATAATACAATTTTTATGTTCTTGAACTCCAAGAACTCTGAAAAGGCTTAACAGCAATATATATATATATATATATATATATATATATATATATATATATATATATATATATATATATATATATATATATATATATATAGTCGACACTCTATATAGTGAAAGACTAAAATGTTGACCGAAATTTCACTATAGAAAGTTTTTCACTATATAAAGAAAAAATCCGTATATATTGCTATCTATGTATTTTATATTGGGTCTTGAAAAAATTGCACTATAAAGAGTTTTTCACTATATAAAGTTTCACTATAAATAGTGTCGACTGTATATATATATATATATATATATATATATATATATATATATATATATATATATATATATATATTGAGCAACCCCTCCAATTCCTCACTCGTTACTTTAACTTCCTATGTTTTTGACCATAATAGAAAATAATTTTCAAATTCTTCATCACCAATAGCACTGAAAATGAGGTATGACACGATATATACTTATCAATCCCTCATATATTTGCCTATAAGTAATTAGAAATAATGAAAAAATAACACATATTCCAGATTTTCAACTTCAAGAATCCTTAAAGGATGTAGGATATGATACATACTCGTATGAAGCAACTCTTCTAATTTCCTTCTGCGCCTATTTTAACTCTTTACATGTTTGAAGATAAATAATTAAAAATGACATAATTTCAAGATATCTTGACTATCCCAAGAAATATTTATAACAGGATACGTACAAAGAGAAAACCTAGCTCCCTCCCTACCCTTTTAATCCTTTTAATCTTTAAGTACAAATAAGTATGCTTAAACAATTATAAATAAGTATGCTTAAATTCTTATATTAATCTGGAAAATAAAAACACCCTTCCACTTAAGCTATATTGCTCGAAATCTGTAAGTTCCATTCTCCCTTCAAGTATGATATGTGTATTAAATTTGTAATCGATATTTCATTTCGTTTAAGAATCAGCAGACAGGCTAACTGGAGGAAATTACTAACTATGAAGCGTGAAAAGTGCAGCAATGAAAACATCTTGAAGTGTGATTTTTAACGAATACCATACCAAGAGTAGCAAAAATAATATTTCGGCCAAGACAACCAACAGAATTTCCGCTACATTCCCGTGAAGTAAAGCCTTTCCCCGTAATGTCAACAAGGGAAATACTTGGCCTGTAAATAACTATTACAAAAAGATCAAAACAAAAATAAAAGTCTACACCTTGCTTTCATAGACTTAGAAAAGGCATTTGACAGTGTACTGAGAAATAAAGTGTGGAAAAGCCTAGAAAACAAGGGAATAAACAAAAAGACAATAAGAATCATAAAGGGAATATACAGCAACCATGTGCAGTATGTAATAAAAAACAACATAAGGTCGGAAGGATTTACAACACACGAAGGTTTGAGGCACGGAGGAAGCTTCAGCCCAACATTGTTCACTGTATCCATGGATGAAATAATCAAGAAATGCGAAATAAAAGTGAAAAGAATGACAAATGGATACTGGAAGTTAAAAAGAATAGAAATATCTGGAGCGGCTTTTACTGATGATATTGTGCTAGTGGCGGAACATGAGAGACAATTACAAGGAAACCTAGATATTTGGAAAATAGCGGTTAAAGAAGAAGGTATGAAAATTAATATAGATAAAACAGAAGTAATGTCCATGAAAAACCAACAAAGGAACATTTACATAGAAGGGAATAAAATACAACAAGTGGAATATTATAAGTATTTGGGAGTGATAATGGATGAAACTGGAAATCAAGACAAAAAAATTAATGAAAGAATTTAAAAAACGAACAAACACATAAATTCATTCCGAAGAAAGAAGTGACAAAACAGACAAAAATTAAAGTTTTCAAAGCAATTTATAGGACAATCCTAACATATGGATGTGAATCATGGACCCTAACAGACAGGCAGAAAAACAAGATACAAGCCGTCAAAATGAAATACCTGAGAGCAGTACAAGGAGTTACACGGAAGAACAGAATAAGGAATACAGAAATAAGGAGAAGGCTGAGAGTACAAGCAATTATGGAATATATACAACAAAGACAGCTGGAATGGTGGGGACATATACAGAGAATGAAGGACGATAGATAGATAGGTGAAACAAGTGTATGAAGCCCGAATACAGGGAAAACAGAAGCGAGGAAGACCTAGACAGACCTGGAATAGGAGTATGGGTGGTATACTTAACAAGGGAAAATCCTGGGAAGAAACAGTGAAAATGGCAAAGAGTAGAGACAGATGGAAGAAGTTTATATGTGGAGATTGAGAGGGAAAAAAGGAGAATGTTCTCCACCATACGGTAGAAGGGATACACGATTATATATATATATATATATATATATATATATATATATATATATATATATATATATATATATATATATATATATACTTAGGAGCAATAGATTCAGGTAACTGAATATTTCTTCACACTCCTTTGCAAAGTTTTGACAGTTATAACTTGGTTTCATCAAGATGAGGCGCTATGACACACTCTACACAAATATATTTTGACGAGTCATTTGAAAAAGTCTCCTAAATAAAATGCTTTCCAAGAGAAGTGACATAAATTGGCTTTTACGGAGACCTGACTTGACAGCGATGGATTTTTTTCTTGCGCCGATATCCCAAAACTAAAGTTTACGATAACACTCTTCGCTCCCCAAAACAATTGATTGAAAATACCGAGGAAGATAGGTTGTATTTTATTCTCTACTAGTAAATATGTAATTTATTTTCACATCCTGCAGACAAAGAACTGAAAAAAAAAATTATTCGATTTCCTGTTGTCTAATATACTATTTATAATTTAAATAGGTAACAACCTTATTATGTAAAGTATATAATTTAAACGTATCTATTACAAGAGCTGGTTGATAATGGGGAAATGTTACAATTTCATAAATATTTCAATACAGGAAAACCTCCGTCAATAACTAGGTAAGTCAGTTTCTTCTTTCCCAGTTTTTTTTTTAGTTCATTACCTAGTACTTTCTCAACAAACACGTAGTTTTAAAATAACTATTGAATTGAATTTTGACGTTGATTTACCAAATATACGAATATTCCAATTAAAGATTCAGTTTCTACAACGTCAGACAACCGCCAAAAATTTCTGTTCTTCCCCCTTATCCCGAAAGGAATTGTTCAAAAAAGTTTTAAAAAATTCTGGAATATTCTTCCCAGGGTGTACATTGAACGGAAATTATCACGAGTCATAATTTATCTGGTATATAAATAAAAATTACAAGGTCGTTAGTTTTCAGTAAAGATCGAAAAAAAAACTTTGTTGAAAACTCATTTAGGGTGTGTTTTGTGAAGTCACTGATCATTTTATACCTCCGTAACGAAATTTTTTATTTTAAAAGCAATCAACATATGAAACACTAATTGCGCAAGTCCGACTTGCAACTGGCTGTTTTTTTTTGCTTAAATGGAATCTTCCACACAATTGTAATCAACTTTAGGTACTATTTATGCCTTAATGATTCTTATACGCCCTATACAGCATTTCACAGTATCTAGCTGAAATTAAGCAGACCATAGAACTTATGCCTAAGCTATTTTTGACACCACACACCGTTTTCAAAGAAGAAGAGTAAAAATAAACTTTATAATAATTTTAAGAAATTAAGTACGGTTAATATTTTTAGGGACACTCTCGTAAACAACTTTATGGCATCACAAAGATGTTTATACATCAAAATGTGTTTTTGGTTAACCTCCTGCACATAATAGCACAAAATTTGAAAGTCAAACTACTACATATGTATTGGATAGATTTGTCACTTACTTGATGAAAATCTATTTTTAGGAAATTAAAGGACGAACTGTTGTTCAGATTTGTACTATATTTTATTTATCAAAATGAAATAAATAAAATAATTAAACTTAAATCAGCCGTGACATGTTTCGGTTCACAGTACCTTTCCCCAACATATAGTTGAACTTCCACTATTTTGTCTAAGAACTAATTCAGGTAAAATTATTTAAACTATACCTACCTTCAACTAATAGATAATATACAAAACATTAATTTACCACCCAATTCAAAACTCATTTCATTAGCCGTTTAAAATTTATTTCGAAGTAGTCCACCTAATGATATAAATATCATTAACAATACAGTGAACAAAAATAAAGTCAATAATTTCATAAAAGAAAATATTTTGGACGCCTTAACTATTAATCTAGATAAAAACTATTTTGAATGTAATGAAAAGTTTTTCGCTGCCAATAACGGACTAATAATGGAAAATCCTCTTAGCCCCTGATGTGCAGAAATATTCATGGATCACCTAGAAGAACTAATACACAAAAATCCACTTATTAACAAATTACTGTTTTGGTATAGATACGTAGATGAAATTTTACTTTGTTTTATAGGCACAGATAGACGGTTAAACTTATTTTTAGAATATATCAATAATATCTACAAATTAAGTTAAATTCACACTTGAAATAGAACAAAATAATTCAATTAATTTTTTAGACCTAACAATGACGAAATTTAAAAATTGGTTTGAATTCTCTATATATCATGAAACACCACACACAGACACGGTAATCCATCAGAATTCATTTCACCTAAACAGTCATAAAATGGCAGCTTTACACAGTCAAATTCATAGACTATTTAATGTTCCAGTGAACGACTTAAATTTTCAAAAAGAATTAAATATCAATAAACAAATAACAAAAAATAATGGATATGACAACAAGATAATAGACAGATTATTATATAAAAAAAAAAAACAGACAAAAGCTGTTAATTTGGTTTGCCCTTTAGCAATTAACAAAATCTTGAAATTTAACATAATAACTTACTGTGGCATACCCAGCTACAAAGTCTCGAAACATTTAGAAAACAATGGATTAAAGGTAGCCTTCAAAACAAACATAATAAATCTCGGGTTTATATAAAATGTGGCTCCTGCCCCAAAGTTTACGTAGGTCAAACGGGTAGAACATTCAAACAAAGAATAAAAGAGCATAAAAAAGCATTTCAGAATAAGACTGAAGTGTCACACTATGCTTCTCATTTATTTTCTGGAAATCATAGTTTTGATGAAAACTTCGATATGTTATATACTAGCCGTACCCGCGACTCCGCTCGCGTGGACTTGATTCACTATTATCGTCACTTATTCCTTATGTTACCTAACGTAATAAAATATATCCTATAATCTGGCCAGGGAACATATGCATTTTATAAGTGGTTCTCGAATGATAAGCACACTAACGGACAGACAAACAGACAGAGAGACGTTGCGTTTTATATATATTTCTATAGATTATCAATGTGGTTCCATGTTTGGCTAACGGGCCAAAGCCAAGTCAGCACAAACGCTATTACCATTATGTATTAAGGAATGACCTGACAATGTTACATGTTTTCAAAATCACTGACTTCTGAATGTTTCTGTGTATGTTTGTTATTATTATTATTGTTATTGTTTTTTCTTTCTCACATCTGGTCAATGTGATTCCATGTTTGGCTGACGGGCGCAAACCAAGTCAGCACAAACGCATTACCATTGTGTATTAAGGAATGACCTGACAATGTTACATGTTTTCAAAATCACTGACTTCTGAATGTTTTTGTGTATGTTTGTGTTGAGTCCTAATTGTACTAAGTGTGGTGTGAATGTTGTTGGTATAAGGCCTGTGGCTGATATAATGAGGGGGACAATGATGACTTTTTCTTGTTTCCATAGCCATTTTATTTCCGTTGCAAGGTCTGTGTATTTGGAAATTTTTATTATTATTATTATTATATAACCTGACCAGAGAACATATGTATGAATTAAAAAAAAAAACAAGTAAATCGGATAAGTGGTTCTGCAGTGATAAGGGCACTAACGGGAAAAAAGACAGACAGACAGAAAGACGTTGCATTTTATATATATTATAGAAGATTATAGATAACCTGACCAAAGAATAAATGTATGAATTCAAAAAAAAGACATGTAAGTCGGATAAGTGGTTGTCAAGTCATAAGCGCACTAACGGACAGACAAATAGATAGGGAGACGTTGTATTTTATATATATTATATTCTTTGCTACATGATATTGTTCCATATTTAATGGTTTAGACAGTGTATTGCAAGAGAACGCGCTAGCGGCAAACTTTTTTTCCGACTTGATTCACCATTATCGTCACTGCTTATTCCTTATGTTACCTAACGTAATAAAATATATCCTATAACCTGGCCAAAGAAAATATGTTTTAAAAAAAACACAAGTAAATCAGATAAGGGGTTCTCTAGTGATAAGCGCACTAACGGACAGACAGACAGACAGCGAGACGTTGCATTTTATATATATTATAAATTAATAACAAAAATAAAAAGTTTAATTTGCTTGAGTCGTTGGAAATTAACAAATTAGAGGATTCCGAGCTATTGCACACTTTGTTAAATCTTAAGTTCAGGTTCCTATTGTACCAAGTTCCTTTCAAAAAATTTTACATAATTTTACTTTTAGAAAATTCCGTATAATTAAGGTAGAGTTTAAATAATTGTACCTAAATTAGTTTTTAGGCAAAATAGTAGATCAACTACCATTTGAGAAAGGTGCTGTTTGCCGAAACATGTCACAGCAGATTTAAGTTGTATTATTTCAAATAAAATATAGTGAAAATCTGAACAAAAGTTCATCTTTTAATTTTCTACATATATATTATTTTAACATAAGAAGATTCACTAAACTTACCAATTCTAAATAATCCGTAGATCTGTAGGCATATTTACAAAGCATATTTCCAACCACCCTTAATTTAGACACTTATAAAATAATAATAATCGATTAACTTTCCTATTATGTAAATATAATTCAAAAGTTCCTAGCTATATATATACTTTACTGTTTACAATTTTTATTATTCTCATACAAAAATGCAAAATTTATTCGTGACCGTATATTTACCTTAAACCACTAAAACCACTTGTTAATAACTAGAATGAGTATGCAACAAGGAATATAACTAAATATTTTATTGGAATTACACCACTAGCTTATGGCCTGCATGCTTAATTGATAGAACAATTTCACTGAGATTGCATGTATTCTTATTCAAAAATGAATTTTAATTATTATCTATTAGAATTTTTAATTTGGTTAGTCTTCGGTATGAAACAATATGAGTTTCCATTAATCAGGCAATTATCATCATGATGTTTCAAACAGTAAATCCTAGGGTGAGGAGCAAAGGTAAAAAGGAGTACAGTTATTTGCCCAGTACTTGTATGGCAAATATAAGTTGTAAAATAAATACTCAGTTTCACACTAAACAATAGTTTAATCACAAAATGATTTACCCAATACTTTCCTTGAAGATATGCAATCCTAAAATGAA